>JAXIVJ010001019.1:25000-159417 GCA_036785665.1 Chirona hameri
GTGGTGTGGTGTGGTGTGGTGTGGTGAGGTGAGGTGAGGTGTGGTGTGGTGTGGTGTGGTGATGTCACGAGGCTGTGCAGTGTGTGGTGTGGTGTGGTGTGGTGATGTCACGAGGCTGTGCAGTGTGTGGTGTGGTGTGGTGTGGTGATGTCACGAGGCTGTGCAGTGTGTGGTGTGGTGTGGTGTGGTGTGGTGATGTCACGAGGCTGTGCAGTGTGTGGTGTGGTGTGGTGTGGTGATGTCACGAGGCTGTGCAGTGTGGTGTGGTGTGGTGTGGTGATGTCACGAGGCTGTGCAGTGTGGTGTGGTGTGGTGTGGTGATGTCACGAGGCTGTGCAGTGTGGTGTGGTGTGGTGTGGTGTGGTGATGTCACGAGGCTGTGCAGTGTGGTGTGGTGTGGTGTGGTGATGTCACGAGGCTGTGCAGTGTGTGGTGTGGTGTGGTGTGGTGTGGTGATGTCACGAGGCTGTGCAGTGTGTGGTGTGGTGTGGTGTGATGTCACGAGGCTGTGCAGTGTGTGGTGTGGTGTGGTGTGGTGTGGTGATGTCACGAGGCTGTGCAGTGTGGTGTGGTGTGGTGATGTCACGAGGCTGTGCAGTGTGGTGTGGTGTGGTGTGGTGATGTCACGAGGCTGTGCAGTGTGTGGTGTGGTGTGGTGTGGTGTGGTGATGTCACGAGGCTGTGCAGTGTGTGGTGTGGTGTGGTGTGGTGATGTCACGAGGCTGTGCAGTGTGTGGTGTGGTGTGGTGTGGTGTGGTGATGTCACGAGGCTGTGCAGTGTGGTGTGGTGTGGTGTGGTGATGTCACGAGGCTGTGCAGTGTGGTGTGGTGTGGTGTGGTGATGTCACGAGGCTGTGCAGTGTGTGGTGTGGTGTGGTGTGGTGTGGTGATGTCACGAGGCTGTGCAGTGTGTGGTGTGGTGTGGTGTGGTGATGTCACGAGGCTGTGCAGTGTGTGGTGTGGTGTGGTGTGGTGTGGTGATGTCACGAGGCTGTGCAGTGTGTGGTGTGGTGTGGTGTGGTGATGTCACGAGGCTGTGCAGTGTGTGGTGTGGTGTGGTGTGGTGTGGTGATGTCACGAGGCTGTGCAGTGTGGTGTGGTGTGGTGTGGTGATGTCACGAGGCTGTGCAGTGTGGTGTGGTGTGGTGTGGTGATGTCACGAGGCTGTGCAGTGTGTGGTGTGGTGTGGTGTGGTGTGGTGATGTCACGAGGCTGTGCAGTGTGTGGTGTGGTGTGGTGTGGTGATGTCACGAGGCTGTGCAGTGTGTGGTGTGGTGTGGTGTGGTGAGGTGAGGTGTGTGGTGTGGTGAGGTGTGTGGTGTGGTGTGGTGTGGTGTGGTGATGTCACGAGGCTGTGCAGTGTGGTGTGGTGTGGTGTGGTGATGTCACGAGGCTGTGCAGTGTGTGGTGTGGTGTGGTGATGTCACGAGGCTGTGCAGTGTGTGGTGTGGTGTGGTGTGGTGATGTCACGAGGCTGTGCAGTGTGTACAGTCGCCAGCCTCCACTCACCCGACGCTGCCCACCAGGAAGATGATGTCCGTGTGCCACTGGTTGGCCAGCAGTGACGTCATGTTCTCCTCAAACGTGGACGGCGTCACGAACATGTCCGGCGGCGTCGGCTTTGGTGGACAGAACGGAGCCTGTAACACGGGGACAGTACAGTACAGAACGGAGCCTGTAACACGAGGACGGTACAGTACATGCAGGACACATCAGCGTATGACATGTATGTCCTGTCCTGTCCTGTCCTGTCACATGCCTCCCCCGCCAGCCACGCAAGCCATTTGGCATCCGATCAGCGGATCCGGGGCTGTGGAGATCCGAGGTTCAGAAGGTCTCCGGGGGTCCGGGAGTCCGGGAGTCCGGGGGTCCGGGGGTCCGGGGGTCCGGGGGTCCGGGGGTCCGGGGGTCCGGGGGTCCGGGGGTCCGGGGGTCCGGGGGTCCGGGGGTCCGGGGGTCCGGGGGTCCGGGGGTCCGGGGGTCCGGGGGTCCGGGGGTCCGGGGGTCCGGGGGTCCGAGGTCCGGGGGTCCGGGGGTCCGCCGTCCGGGGCCAGGGGGTCCGCCGTCCGGGGTCCAGGGGGTCCGGAGGTCCGCCGTCCGGGGGTCAGGGGGTCCGGGGGTCCGGGGGTCCGGGGGTCCCGGGGTCCGGGGGTCCGCCGTCCGGGGGTCACTGGGAGCCAGTCTCGGTACAGTTTCGGTACGGCAGTATATGACTCAGCGGCCGCCTATGTGCCTGCTTAGTCCTCACTGCCCGGCCGGCCGCTGCGGCGGAAATCCAGCCTGGGTTTGCTGTCAGCGGCCGGACGGCGGCGGCGGCGGTACCCACAGTGCGGCCGGAACCGCCGGGACCGCGGCCCGAACACGCCATTTATCGGACACTTATGGAGCGTGGGATCAGACTGTGCCAGAATCGCGATACCTCGGACACGCAAAACTCGCCCGGCATCGCGAAATGAAAGGTCAGCCATCTAATGTCACTGTTCCTGGCACCCACCTACTTGAGACATTGCCTTTGTTAGGTGTCGGGATTTGGCATCACCGTTCATCGTGCTGCGGGGGCGTATTTTTTTGTGTAGACAAAGAAGTGCCACATATAGATATTGCTTTGAAATTCGGTGTGGGCATCGTCCATACTTGGTTCTCCAATATTTATTCCGTACAACTAACCTAACCTAACCTAACCCCGCCATTAAGTCCGCTCGAGCGGTCTACTAGTCCGAAGTCATTAAGTCCGATCGGGACTAAACCTAACATTCGCTCGTAGCCATGCCTAAAACCTAATAGCCGTCGCCGGGATTCGAACCGGCCACAATCCGCATGGAACCCGGGCATCTCAACCACTAAGCTAGAGAGGAGTATGGGTGTCGAGGCACTGTGCCACATCTGACCCGGTTATGTAGATGAAATATCGTCAGGTTGCCAGATTGTTGCCAGTCACTGTATTTATCGCTAGATGTGGCACTTTGTTGTCTACAAAAAAAAGTACGCGCTGCAGGGCTGGTGCCGCCGGTCACCGGTGTATTATTGTAGTGATGTTGACCGCCGCCAGGGTGACCTGGCGACCCGACCCGACCGGGCGGTGGATGCGATTGGCTCGCTGCCATCGCAGTGCTGTGAGCGGCTCCGTGATTGGTCGGGGTCGGGTGGTACCAGCGCGGCGTAGCCCACGGCACGGGCTGCGACCCGAGGAGTTTTGAGTGTGACACGGCAGTGTGGGGTCAGCCATGGGCAGACGCGGGAATACAGTGCAGTGTGAGCTGTGAGTGTGACGGACCGAATGAGTGAGACGGAACGGAAACCCGTGAACAGAAAGTCGCGAAACCTTATCTAGGTTGGACAATTTTGATGACATATGTTCAGGCTACTGGTGCGCGTTTCTGAAGCGCTGTGATGCTTTCCAGGCCGTGGAATTGCTACCAAATGTATGTCTTACACCAAGACCAAAACACCAAGTCAGTGCGTCGCTTTTTAGCAGAAATTGTATTCCAAACACTGCCCAAAAGAACACCGAGGCACGCTGACGCTTCCTTCATCATTCCTCCATAGATACACGATTATTTCACACATTCCTCCACAGAGACACGCAGGGACGTCGCCACAACATTTTGAGTGGGGGGGGGGGGGGGGCGGACAGGTGTTTGGCCGCCGACACACATAGGGCCAATGTTAAAATCCTGCTAATCTGAGGATCCGGAGCGGTTCTGGGGGCCGCCCCCCCCCCCCCCCCCCGCTCCGGTGGCGACGCTCCTGGCGACACCCTACATTCACACATTCCTCCATTGTCACCCGTCCTTCACACATCCTCCGTGGAGACAACCTTCCTTCAAACATTCCTCTCCACTCTGAAACCCCGGTCTGTAGCGTCACTGCCGTCCAGATCTGTCGCCGCCACCATTGACAGTGGTTACAACTCACTCAGCCACCATTGACAGTGGTTACAACTCACTCAGCCCACAGATGGCGTCACTAGGGGCCAGTCGGGCTGCACCCAGTGAGCGGCGCATGCCGGACCCTGTCACCCTCCTCGCGCCACGCGACCCGACCGAGCCGTCACAACACACGGCCGTCTGCACTGAGTGGACCGACCGCCGCCGCCCGCCGCCCGCCCCCCCCCCCCCGGCCAGCCCGACCGACTGCACCCGATGACCCGGCCGACGGTACAGAGCGCCGGTCACCGGGTCACAGCTGCCCCGGTCACCGACTGACAGCTGCCCCGGTCACTGAGTGACAGATGTTCACCAGCTGTTCAGACTGCAGTCTGACCGTGCCACCCCGCCGTCAGTGTCTTGTCTGAGGACTGCGCACGGTTCATTGGAAGGTGTCGGAGGGCTCAAAAGATGAGTCATGCCATTTGAAAGCTTACCTCATGAGGATCTCAGATATATATATATATATATATATATATATATATATATATATACATATATATATATATATATATATATATATATATATATATTTTAATATGTCTAGTTTTTTTTGTTGCAAATGCCATTTTTGTCGAAATCTCAGAACTTTTCGGATGACCGATTCTACCGCTTACGTTAGGGCAATGAGGCTGGCAAATGGCATATGTGCAAACTCGTTACAGCCTGTAGAACAACCTCCAACTGATAACTGAACCTCGTCCTGTTGATATAAGCAATAATCACCAGCGATAGTGAATCGCCCCCAATAGCTGCCGTACGGCTCACCTCCCCCGCTCCCGTGAACGCCTGGTCGACCATCGCGACCTGCCCGCGCAGCGCCGGCCGCCGCCGACCCCCTCTACGGAACTGTGTTTTGGCAAAATGTGGGCGAACCTTGTGTTGGAATGTGAAATTTCGAGTTCAGATGGTCCTCCAGTCCTCCACAAAGACATAGAGCGAGGCCCAGTAGAGACCAAGCCCAGGAAAGGGTATACATTATCATGAGTTTCCGGGTATTTTGCATTATTTAGCCTGTAACCGGCGTGCTGTACCGCTCCCGTCCGGGGCGCGCTGCCAGAGACTGTACCGACCCAGGTCAGCTGCCAATCGGACGTGCGTATAGTTGCATCATATGCACATTCACATTCGCGTGCACATTCGCGGACCCTTTTGTTTGTCCTCAAAATGTGTGTATAGATAGATATTGAGCTGCTAATTACGAAAAACATGTTTTCTAAGAACGCCGTTCAGTAGTTTTAAGTTATCAGCATTTATATAACTGGAGTATAATTCAATAGGCTAACTATAAGGAAAAAAGCGGACCCCTACAAATTTGCTGAAACACTCCAAGCAGATAAAACAAATTATGCTCATTACAAAAATCATGACAATTAAGAACGCCGTTTAACAGTTTTTACTCTATGTTTATTTGAATGTTGAAGGTCATCTAAGGTCATCGACAAAAAGTGATTCCGTGGCCAAATAACTCATTTTCAAGGCCTGAGAGGCTGCATAATTAATCATTGATATCTACTCATGTCTCAACTCCAATATCTCATAGCGCATTCAACAGCTTATCAATATGCGAGCCCATTTTAGCGTTCTCACACGCACGTGTGTCCTGAGTTCCTAATAGCCTAAATATACAAATGTACATTCATAGGCACTTTCGCGGACCCTTTTGTTTTTGTTCAAAATGAGCACACATATTGCTCTTGAGCTGTTGATTACGAAATACATATCTTCTAAGAACGCCGTTTGGTAGTTCTTAAGTTATTTATATTTTTGTTAATAGCATGAAAAAGCGGACCCCTACGAATTTGCTTAAACTATGCACAAATACGCGCCATAGTCTCCTGAGCACGAACATAACATTTGCTGACAACGCCGTCCACAACTTTCTTAGATATAGGCCTACGTGCACATTCAAATTCACATGCACATTCGCGTGCACTTTCGCGGACCATTTTGTTTTCGATCAAACTGAGCATACAGATTGATCTTGAGCTGCTGATTACGAAAAACATATTTTTTTTAAGAACGCCGTTCAGTAGTTTTTGAGTTATTGACGTTTATATATCACGGGTGTATAGTTAACAAAGCCAGTTAGTGGGAAAACAGCGGACCACTACGAATTTGCTTAAACTTTGCACAAATATGCGCAATAGGCTCCTGAGCACGAAAATAACATTTACTAACAACGCCGTCCACAACTTTCTTAGATATAGGCCTACGTGCACATTCAAATTCACGTGCACATTCGCGTGCACTTTCGCGGACCCTTTTGTTTTCGATCAAAATGAGCAGACAGATTTCTTTTAGTTAGCTTATTGATTTATACCCCAGTTATATAAATGCTGATAACTTAAAAACTACTGAACGGCGTTCTTAGAAAACATGTTTTTCGTAATTAGCAGCTCAATATCTATCTATATACACATTTTGAGGACAAATAAAAGGGTCCGCGAATGTGCACGCGAATGTGAATGTGATATGATGCAACTATACGCACGTGCCAATCGGCTCGTGGCCGGGCGGCGGTGGCATGTCAGCGCGCCGCGCCAACCGGAAACCCCGCCCAGCACACCGAGTGCGTACGGCCTCTGGCGGCGCGCCCCGAACGGGAGCGGTACACCCCGCTGGTTAGAGGCTAAATAATGTAAAATACCCGGAAATTCATGAGAATTTATACCCTTTCCTGGTCTTGATCTCTACTGGGCCAGGGGCCTCGCTCCATGTCTTTGTGGAGGACTGGGCCGACCATCTGAACTCGAAATTGCACATTCCAACGCAAGGTTCGCCCACATTTTGCCAAAACACAGTTCCGTAGAGGGGGTCGGCGGCGGCCGGCGCTGCGCGGGCGGGTCGCGATGGTCGATCAGGCGTTCACGGGAGCGGGGGAGGTGAGCCGTACGGCAGCTATTGGAGGCGATTCACTATCGCTGGTGATTATTGCTTATATCAACAGCACGAGGTTCAGTTATCAGTTGGAGGCTGTAACGAGTTTGCACATATGCCATTTGCCAGCCTCTTTGCCCTAACGTAAGCGGTAGCATTGATCATCCGAAAAGTTCTGAGATTTCGACAAAAATGGCATTTGAAGAAAAAAACTCGACAGATGTTAAAAATATTATATATCAGAGATCCTCATGAGGTAAGCTTTCGAATGGCATGACTCATCTTTTGAGCCCTCCGACACCTTCCAACGAACCGTGCGCAGTCCTCAAGAGACAAGACACTGAACGCAGCGCGGTGTGAGCGGCCCAGGACACCGCCGCGCCGCCGCCACCGCCGCGGGGAGGGTCTACGGGGTCCCCAGTCCAGCACGGTCAATGTTTACTGACCGGTGTGAGTGGACTGACCCCCCCCCCCCCCCCATGGCGCAGTGGGGGTGGGGGGGGGGGGGGCTGTCTGCGACCCGGCCGCCGACAGCACAACGACGCAAATCAGGGAAACTGCTGGAGGCCGCCCGCGGGTCACGCTAGGCTGAATGCGTACTACGGCGCCACGCCGACCCAACTGCGTCATTTGCATTCCACCGCCGTGTGCAGCGCACGACACAATGTATTTCTCAGTAGAGTACATTGGCCAGCGTGCCACTGCATCAAATTAACGATAAACCGGACGCTGGCAGTACGAACAGACGGGTCTGCTGGGTGGGTGGGTGGGGGGGGGGGGGGGGGGCTGATGCCAGCCATGGTACGAGTGTGGGCTTCTCTCTCTCCACTTCTCGGCAGGTGATGATCAGGATAAACTACGTTGAATTGTAGATCCAATCATCCATTACCGTGCGCTCGCTGGGGCACCTGCATAATAACGAGATTATGATGAAGCTCCACTGCCAAATATATTATTGGATATCATGAGCTTCAGTTGGCAGCATGTCAAGAGGACGATGGACCATCAGCCCAATGGCTGGACCTGAGCAGACGGGCTGAACTCCGGCACCCACACCGCGGCTGACACTGATAGGGACGGCTGAGCAGACGGGCTGAACTCCGACACCCACACCGCGACTGACACTGACACGGACGGCTGAGCAAACGGGCTGAACTCCGACACCCACACCGCGGCTGACACTGACACGGACGGCTGAGCAGACGGGCTGAACTCCGACACCCACACCGCGACTGACACTGATACGGACGGCTGAGCAGACGGGCTGACGGAGGTGACTGCAGAACAGGGCCCATCCACACACACCAGTCACTGGCACGTCACTCGTGTCACCACTCCGCCGGCCACGACTGACCGTGACCCTGAACACGTGGTACGTGAGTCACGTGACGTTCCAAACACACCAGAGGTGGCCAGCCGCATTGTGTGGAATGGAGGCACCTCCAGCCGGAGGACGCGGGCATCCAATGAAAAGTGAACACGAAACATACCTGCAGCATGGGTCAGTTGACCCGGTACATACCTGCAACATGGATCAGTTGACCCGGTACATACCTGCAACATGGGTCAGTTGACCCGGTACATACCTGCAGCATGGGTCAGTTGACCCGGTACATACCTGCAGCATGGGTCGGTTGACCCGGTACATACCTGCAACATGGGTCAGTTGACCCGGCACATACCTGCAGCATGGGTCAGTTGACCCGGTACATACCTGCAACATGGGTCAGTTGACCCGGTACATACCTGCAGCATGGGTCAGTTGACCCGGTACATACCTGCAGCATGGGTCGGTTGACCCGTTTCAGATTGGTCATCCAGAACTTCTTTCTTCGCGCGATCAGCGCTGCCCGGATGGCGTTCTCGAACATCTGGTCCACGCCGTAGTAGGTCAGGACAGAGGTCTCGAAGTAGTCGATGCCGAGCTCGCGCGCAACGGCCCGGCCGTGCTCCGGCAGTACCAGGTCACTCTCCCGGGTCGCCCTATCACAGGTCACAGGTCATAGGTCACAGGTCACCACACAGTACCAGGTCACTCTCCCGGGTCGCCCTGGCCTAGGTCACAGGTCACAGGTCACCACACAGTACCAGGTCACTCTCCCGGGTCGCCCTGGCCCAGGTCACAGGTCACAGGTCACCACACAGTACCAGGTCACTCTCCCGGGTCGCCCTGTCACAGGTCACAGGTCACAGGTCACAGGTCACCACACAGTACCAGGTCATTCTCCCGGGTCGCCCTGTCACAGGTCGGCAGGTCACCACACAGTACCAGGTCACTCTCCCGGGTCGCCCTGTCCCAGGTCACAGGTCACAGGTCACCACACAGTATCAGGTCACTCTCCCGGGTCGCCCTGTCACAGGTCACAGGTCACAAGTCCCAGGTCACAGGTCACCACACAGTACCAGGTCACTCTCCCGGGTCGGCCTGTCACAGGTCACAGATCACAGGCCACCACACAGTACCAGGTCTCTCTCCCGTGTCGCCCTGTCACAGGTCACAGGCCACCACACAGTACCAGGTCTCTCTCCCGTGTCGCCCTGTCACAGGTCACAGGCCACCACACAGTACCAGGTCTCTCTCCCGTGTCGCCCTGTCACAGGTCACAGGTCACCACACAGTACCAGGTCTCTCTCCCGGGTCGCCCTGTCACAGGTCACAGGTCACCACACAGTACCAGGTCTCTCCCGGGTCGCCCTGTCATAAAGACATAAAGACATAAAGACATAAAAGAAAAGTGCAACAAAGAGCCTCTTGGGCCCATCCGAGGTTGCACCCCACCCCACCCCCCCCCCCCCTCCACCAGTCTCGCCCCTTCAAATCACCTTACTCTACCTGCATAAAATAAGGCTAATCCCACGAGTATTTATGAACTAATCCCTTCTCTGTAAAGTATTTATCTAATCTAATTTTGAAGGAAGCAAGTGTCACTGCATCAGCGACATCCCCTGGTAGCATATTCCAATGTCCTACAACCCTTCTACTGAAAAATGACTGTCGTAGCCTAGTCCTACTTTGTTTCATAATGAGTTTATGCTGATGACCTCTACCTCGATTTTCCCTATTGAACTCAAACATACCCTTTAAATATCCAGAATGCTGACTATTTACAAATTTGAAGACTTCAATTAGATCTCCTCTTAGCCTTCTATATCTAAGTGAAAACATACCCAATTTTTTTAATCTATCTTCAAAAGGTAAACTACCAAGACAATTAACCATTTTTGTTGCCCTTTTTTGAACTCTTTCTAACAACCTGCAATCTTTCTCATATGTTGGAGACCAGGCTTGTACACAATACTCCAAATGTGGTCTAACGTATGCACAATACAGTTTTGTTATTACCTTTTCACTCTTGTAGGAAACATTTCTGTTAATGGCCCCTAGCATTCTAAGTGCCTTTTTCCTAGCTTCTACAACCTGGTCTGACGCTGATAGTCTATTGTTTACCACGACACCTAAATCTCTTTCCTTTTCAATCTGCTCCATTTTCTGCCCACCCATTTCATACCTATGTTTACTGCTAACCCGTCCAGCGTGCATAATCTTACATTTACTCAAATTGAATTTCATCTGCCATGCTTCAGACCACTCAACTAGCTTGTCCAGATCTGATTGAAAAACATCCTGATCATGTTTTCCTCTAATAATCCTGACAACTTTTAGATCGTCTGCAAATTTCAAGACTTTGCTGTCTATACTGTTCTCAATTGCATTCACAAATATTATAAAAAGCAATGGGCCCAGGACTGAGCCCTGTGGAACCCCACTGAGAACCTCCTTCCATTGTGATTGGCACCCATTCAATATAACCCTTTGCTGGCGTCCTGAAAGCCACGTTTCTATCCAATCCAGAATCTTGCCCCTGATCCCATGCATTTTAAGTTGCAACCCCAGTCTTGTATGGGGGACTTTGTCAAATGCTTTACTGAAATCAAGAAAAGCTACATCTAGCTGTTTACCCTGATCAAAGCTATCTGTTGCAACATCCAAACACTCCAGAAGATTAGTTAAACAAGAACGGCCCTTCCTAAAGCCATGCTGTGTATCCTTGATGAGTTCATTTTGCTCCAAGAATTCAACAATCTTATCTTTGATGATTGATTCAAGCACCTTGCAGACTAATGAGGTCAGACTAACCGGTCTATAGTTACTATCTGCATTACAATGTCTAGCTAAATCAAGTTCCTTTGCCCTTTTAGCTGCTCTGACCTTTTTCTTAACTGAATTTCTTGCATTCTGGTAGGCCTTCCGATTTATATCTAGTGAAGATCCCTTCAAAATGCCAAATGCACTTCTTTTAGCTTGTATAGCACTCCTTACTTCTGGGGTAAGCCAAACTGGTTTGCCCTTGGTTCTGTTACGTTTGTGCCTGAGGGGTATATGCCGATTTTGAATTTGGCTTAATCTAGCTTTGAAAACATTCCAGGTCACAGGTTACATAGGTCACATAGGTCACAGGTTACAGGCCACAGGTCACAGGTCACTCACTCGTGTTGTCCCGCATCCTAAAAATACTAGCGACGCCTCTGCCACAAATCACCGAAAATCGCAACGAAATCACATGAGTTCCGTACCAATCATCGTGTCTGATCTGATATTCATGGGTTCCGGGCCTGCAGTCATTGACAGGCATGCTGGCGATATCAGCTGCGCATGCGCAAACCAGACAGAGCGGCTCAATAGTGACGTGACACGGGTGCAGCAGGGCAGGTGACAGAGGTGCAGCAGGTCAGGTGACACGGGTGCAGCAGGGCAGGTGACACGGGTGCAGCAGGGCAGGTGACACGGGTGCAGCAGGTCAGGTGACACGGGTGCAGCAGGGCAGGTGACACGGGTGCAGCAGGGCAGGTGACACGGGTGCAGCAGGTCAGGTGACACGGGTGCAGCAGGGCAGGTGACACGGGTGCAGCAGGGCAGGTGACACGGGTGCAGCAGGGCAGGTGACACGGGTGCAGCAGGTCAGGTGACACGGGTGCAGCAGGGCAGAGTGGAGGTATAGGTAATAGGTACTGAAGTCTGAACAGATATCCCATGTATCACGATACGGTATCAAGAAGGGAGAAAATGGGACGGATGGCTCACTCATTTGAACACATTTTTCTGGCAAAATAATCTTATTTTGAGGCATTCAATGTCATGGGACGATTTACCTCACCTCACACTTCATACCAAATATATTTTCACTCAATATATGTCATGTTCATTAGGTAATGCTAGGTTCTTACTGAAGGTTCAGTTAAGTCGGGGTAACTAGGTATAATTGGGCAGTTGTGCTATTTTCGTCAGCGAACAACCAACAACTTTTTTTAGTCAGAAAGTGTTTTAGCAAAATATTTTTAACAGCGAGAAAACCACACGATCTCTGATCAGCATTAGCATCTCATACACTAGGCAAGCGGCTCTTGCCACAATAAATACGTCAAGATGCAAGTTGCAACTAACTGTATCGTCACAGTTTTAGATACCACCAGTCAACAGATATCAGGTCCGGCCAGTCCCAGCTGCGGCCCAGCACAGCCCGACCAGTCTCAGCTGCGGCCCAACACAGTCCGACCAGTCCCAGCTGCGGCCCAACACAGCCCATCAGGTCCCGACCAGTCCCAGCTGCGGCCCAACACAGCTCGACCAGTCCCAGCTGCGGCCCAACACAGTCCGGCCAGTCCCAGCTGCGGCCCAACACAGCCCGACCAGTCCCAACTGCGGCCCAACACAGCCCGACCAGTCCCAGCTGCGGCCCAACACAGTCCGGCCAGTCCCAGCTGCGGCCCAACACAGCCTGACCAGTCCCAGCTGCGGCCCAACAGTCTTCGACCAGTCCCAGCTGCGGCCCAACACAGCCTGACCAGTCCCAGCTGCGGCCCAACACAGTCCGTCAGGCCCGACCAGTCCCAATGCGGCCCAACACAGCCGTCCACTGTCCGGACACAGTCCACTGGGACGGCACGCACAGTCTCCGGTACAGGCGCTATCGTAACGACGGGGATAACATGGCAGGCGCTATCGTAACATGCTGCTCCCATGGTTTGCAACTTTCCGACCAGCGGATTTATAGTAGCAAGTGCCTGCATTTTCAAAGGTAACAAACATTCGCTTGGCATGGATGCTTAGCTTGACCAGCGGCACGCGTTGGTAAAGCTAAACGATTAGCCTCGAACATTCTACTGATTTTTCGCAGCGAAACTGAAGTGCTTGGCCAGCACCGGCGTAGCTAGGATTTGGCCGAGGGGGTCCCGACTTGATTCTAGGGGGCCCTTGGCGCTGAGAGGGGCCCCGAACGGAGATGAAGGGCCCTACAAAAATACAATTGTTATAGGCCGTTGCTTAGTGCACTAGGTATGTACAACATTTATCAATCAGCGCATTGCTTTTCAATATAATATGTTTAGCACCGCCATGGTGGCGCAGTGAAACGTCCCGGCCTGATTTTACCAGAACCGACCAGGTTCGTGTCAATACTATCACCTCGGTTACTGCCATGATTTTCCGGAACGTATGACACCTACCTATCCAGTACCTCAACCTAAAATTGCTGGAAAATATATCTTAGCAAGCATGAAGATTATCGTGTTTGAGGGTGGAATGTTCATGGATCGAGAATGATCTTCAGCAGTTATTTTCCTCGACGGGCTTTTTATCTAGGATATCTACATAGGAACCAGAAATAAATATGACGCTAGCCGCGCCTTGGAACCAATGTTCGTCACGGGCTCACCAACCCCCAGCCCGGCCCGGCCCAGGCCCATGAACACCAAGCCCAGGCCCGGACCAGGCCCGATCAAATTCATAATATTGAGGCCCAGACCCGGTCCGGCCCGTTCAGATTAAGCATAGCATTATTTTCACAAAATTTGCAATCATTATCCTAGCATATTTACTTGTATACTATAAATGTGAAACAATTAACCAACTATGCTAACAAAAAAGCCACAGCCACAGTGTGCTGCTGTGTAAGTGAACTGCTGGTTAAAATATGTTTGAGCTCTGACCAGAGCTTGTGCGACGCGCGCATTACTTCAAAATTGTCAGGCCCAGGCCCATCCCGAGCCCAGTGATTTCCTTAAAGTTGAGGCCCGGCCCAGGCCCAGACCCAGCCCAGGCCGAGCCCATGGCCCATAGGGCCAGCCCAGCCCACGACGAACTCTGCTTTGAACGTGTATTGGTGGCATACAACATTTGTGTTTATAGAAACTAACTGAATCCTAATGTATTTTGGAAAGCATACGACAACTAAAACATTCCCTAACGTCGCAATCTGCCATGTCTT
This sequence comes from Chirona hameri, assembly GCA_036785665.1. NCBI lineage: Eukaryota > Metazoa > Arthropoda > Thecostraca > Balanomorpha > Balanidae > Chirona > Chirona hameri. Next base: position 39,072 of record JAXIVJ010001019.1, read on the forward strand.
ATTTAGTAGCCGCGTATGAATTCCCGCCGGCTATTTCGATATCTCCGGAATCGGAGGACCAATCATCAGCTGACCTACCGTTCTGTTGATGCCGGCTAACCGCACCAGCCTGAATGCATGTAGGTACTTTACATTGCAGTGGGGGTACGGAGTAACGAGTCATTCTGGTCGCCAAATGGGGTAACTAGGCTATTGACGCCGAGAACCAGAGCAGCAGCGCACATCAACTTATACTTCTGCCCCTAGATGGCATTAGTAGTAAACGCCTGAAGTTATGCTGTACCGCATAGCTTGGAGCCAAGGACTGCTTGCTGCCTGTACAATGGGGAGAGGAGGGGTGGGGTAACGAGTCATTCAGGCCGTCAAGGGGGAGGGGGGAGTAACCATGCCATTGATGCTAAGAACCACTGCGGTATGTGGTGTGCGCTGAGTAACCCTCGACTTCTAATGCGGCTTGAGCTAACGGGGAGTGTGTTGAGCTGAAACACCAGTAAAATGTCATTATTGGGTCGGGAACCCAGCGGACGATGTTTTCCTTCAGTAAAAGAAGGTCTTGCTTTGAGTTAAATATGCTTTTGTAATAATAATGCTTTGAGTTTGAGCCCTGCTCCTTAACCTCCTTAACATGCGGCGGAGGATAGCAACGCCGGTCACCATCTATCGCCGGCCGCAGTCGGTCACCATCTATCGCCGGCCGCAGTCGGTCACCATCTATCGCCGGCCGCAGCCGGTCACCATCTATCGCCGGCCGCAGTCGGTCACCATCTATCGCCGGCCGCAGCCGGTCACCATCTATCGCCGGCCGCAGTCGGTCACCATCTATCGCCGGCCGCAGTCGGTCACCATCTATTGCCGGCCGCAGCCGGTCACCATCTAGCGGCGGCCGCAGTCGGTCACGTGACCGGATGCCCTGCTCCTTAACCCGTTAGGCAGAATGTTCAAACTTCGATATCATGCTTTAATGACATGAACGTTTTTGTGGGTAATGTTCAGTCACATGAACTGTGCAGTTCTAAAGAAATAAGCTTCATAAAAGTTACAACAAGGGCTACGATCGGGTCACTCATACGTAGATTTCCCCCCTAGTTGACGGAAGACCTCGCTCCGCTCCGTAATAAAAGACAAGTTATAAAAAATGGCATTATTGTCCACGCTCAGTCAAAGAGATGAGATACAAGAGATCTGTGGCTAACCGTTGTATATGGGAGGGGACACCATAGTATGGGGAGGGGACACCATAGTATGTAGGTGTCTATACCATGTAGTGAACAGGCCCATGCAAAGTTGATAGGTGGACAGATGGCCTAATGTGGTGCGGTTTATTGTTCCCTGTCTTTGTGCCTTCTGGATAGGTGTAGTTTTGGTGGTTTTGGTGCACCAATTCTCCGCCAGGCTTGACGACCGAAGTCGAGCAACAGGGATATAGATAGATGTGGTTCGATTGGAGGGATCGAACGGCGCACAAAACGGTAACCTCTGGTCACCTCGTTCGAGTTCTGATTCTCACAACTCATCATCATTCACCATTGATTTACCATTTAGCCACGATTTCACCTTAATTGCATTGACTCGGCCTAGGATTAGGCTGATGAATTTGAATTTCATCTATATTTAGAATTGATGAATATAGGGATGTGATCGTCGGACTGCATTAATCCATGCCATAATTCGGTGCTACTGGTTGTTTACGCTGTCTAGAATTGCCACGTGTGAGGCATAGACTATGGGCGCGAGATGAGAATTTCGCGTCAGGTTATGAGAACCACAATCGATAGGAGATAGCGTGTAGCCTTTCTATTGATTCCCATCGAAATGAACAACACAACATACCTAAATGAAAATATGATTAACTAGGAACATAAATACCATCACTCCCCTGTTAAGGCGGCCGCACACTAGGCCATTCGGCGCGCGGAGGTCGCGATATCGCTGCGACTTTCAGCGCATCTTTAGCGACTTTCCGCCTTCACGTCAAACGAAACGTCAAAAATCGCGGACGAATGTCGTCGGCCGGCCATCTGCGGACCGGCGGAAACAAGCTGATTCGAACGAGCTTTTTCCGCGACTGAACGCCGCGGAGCCGCGGACAACAAAATTGATCAGGCTAACAGTGGCGAATCTTTGCAAGACAGACGTACAAATTTTGCACAGCATGCTCTTGCCGCTGTTAAATTTATTATGTAAAAGTGTCGTGGTTCTAAACTTACAAATTCGTCGAAAAATGGCCATCATTAATTTACCTTGGGACAGGCTGTAGGCACAGGTTGCGACATGCTGTAGGTCGGCGGGGCGGAATCTCGCGAGCAGACAGCGCCGAATCCGCCGGAACAAGGACGATATTCAGCGGTATCGCCGCGATTTTCCGAGGCAGAATTTCGCAGTGATATCGGGCGCCGAATGCGTAGTGTGCGGCCGCCACATACTACGTTAACCTGTCCTGGATGAGGATGAGTGAGGATGATATCCTGGGACGTAGTTGGGGGGCAGTCATTTGCTGTTTTCAACAATGACTACTTTCCACCTTCTTTTATAGCACCACATCTAACACCCAAACTTCCTCTCTTCATATGTTTTTTTTCCATTGCTTAGTTGGGAGTGCCGCGACATTTTCTCTTTTGTTCTCTGGTGTTAACTAAAGGTGTCGTGCGTCGTTGGGATCGAGGGCGGGGGCACTCCTGGTCACCTATTAATGGGTGGCGGTTAGAAGAAAAAACCTTGACTGAGGTCTCAGCCGAACGCCATTGACGGGGGGGACGAAAAACGCCTCTGGTTATCTTCCAACCAATGATCGCAATGAGATGCGCAAGGCGGCATTCGAAGGCTCTCAATGAGACGCATCTAAAGCATACTCAAAAGTTTCAAATTGAGGTCACATGTCAGGTCACGGTCAGGTTAAAGGTCACAATCGCGGTATTTGAGTGTATGGGCCATACATTCCATCCAAAGCTTACGACCATGATCACCCAAAGTGCTGCCATAGGTATGATACACATCCCGCATGAGCTTAAGTGAGATTGTTGGAAAAGGCCAAGGCCAATGTCAGGTAAAAAACGTCACTGTGCGCAAAATATCTACGAAATTCATGAATCATGCGACATATTTTATAGGTTATTTTACACGTATAATTCGATCGTTATAGTAATTTTACCACCTGACTTCATTTAAGTGAAGTTCGTGTACAAGCTCAGGTCAAGGTCAGGTCACATAAGGGCAAAATTCGAAATTGATAAATCGAAATAAAAAAGGCATGTTTCTGGACCAGTTTTGCCTCAGAAATGCAGTGGTGACATTTTTTATTTGTTTTTAGCTGGTCATTAACCCGCCATTGACTGGAAGGGGGGGGGGGGCGTTTAACGCCCCCGTCCTTGATGAAGTTTCGTAATAGATTTTATTAAAAAAAACAATGGCGCTATCAACGTGAAACTTCAGGTACCGTCTTCAAAATTACGTTTACGTCTTCTGTGAACAAATAAAGCAATTTCGTCGAAACAATTTCGAGTTATATCGAATTTAGTGACGTCACTACACACGAGTTTTACACCAAAATCAGCTAAGATGTAACAGACCGTACAAATCCCATATTTGGAGCAAAATGCAATCTAAAAACGTCGAAACATAGCAAATGGCAAGTGCTACAACATGGTTATCTAGGAATTTGAATATTTGTTTTTTTTTACCTCCAAAAATTCAAAAAAAGTTTTGTTTTGGGAATGCCCACAAATTTGTTTTTCTCAAAAATATTCCAAAAAGCCGGAATATATGTCGGAGAACCACATATAGTTAACTACCATACCAAATTTCAGAATGATATCACCATTTGTGACTGACTTATGGCATCTAAAGTATAGGTAACTCATGACGTCATATATACAAACCACGTTCGTTTTGCTTTTATTGACCAGATACATACAAATAAATGGCACCACTGTATTTCTGAGATAAAATTGGTCTAGAAACATGCCTTTTTTATTTATATTTATAAATGTAAAATGTTGACTTTCAGTGACCTGAACTTGACCTGAACTTGACGTTAACTTCACATAAATTAAGTCAGGTGGTAAAATGACTATCACTATCGAATTATACGTGGAAAACAACTCATAAAACATGTGTTGCATGACTTTCGTAGATATTTTGAGCATATTGACCTTTTGTGATCTGACCTTGACCTTGGCCAACAATCTCACTTTAGCTCACTTTTCATACATTTGGCAGCACTTTGGGTGATCCTGGTCGTAATCGAAGGCTTTGGATGGAAAGTATGGCCCATCAACTCAAATACGTCAATTTTTACCTTTGACCTGACCGTGACCTGACATTTGACCTAACTTTGACATTTGAGTATGCGTTAGATTCGTCTCATTGAGAGCATTCGATTGCCGCCTTGCGCGTCTCGCTGCGATCACGGTTCGGAAGATAACCAGGGGGCGTTGAACGCCCCCCCCCCCCCGCCAATGGCGTTCTGCTGATACCCCAGTCAATGCTGGGTTCAAAACCCAACAACCCAATTTAACAAAAATACGGTCATGAGTTACTCATACCTTAGAAGCCATAAGTCAGTACAAAATGGTGATATTGTTTTGAAATTTGGTTTGGGAAGTACCTATAAGTGGTTATCTAATATATATTCCGGTTTTTAAATGTTTGAAAATTTTGGTTTTGTGGGCATTTAACAAAATCGCTTATTTGTATTTTAAGGGATAAAAAAACACAATTTTCTGACATCCAAGATAGCCATTTTGCAGCCCTTGCCATTTGCTATCTTTTGACGGTTTGTATTTCATTTTTCTCATAACATGGCCTTTTTACGGTCTGTTAAAGTTTTGCTGGTTTTTCAAACTCGTGTGTAGTGACGTCACTAAATGCGCTATATCTCGAATTATGTTGAACGAAATTGCTTCTTTTTGCACAAAAGACGTCAAATTGATGTAGGAGAAACTACCTGAAGTTTCACGTTGATAGCGCTATTGGTTTTGAGCTACTGCGAAAGTTCGTCAGGGGGGCGTTTTTCGCCCCCAGTTAATGGCGGGTTAATGAAACAAATTATCTAATATTTCGAGCATAACAAATAGGATTTGCTAAATAAGAAATTAAATAAAAAAAATGATAGTGGTTTGTAGTTTCAATTTTGACGTTTCTCAATGGGTTATTGTAGCCTTCAGATACAACTTTGCATGGACGGGTGGTGTTGTGCAAATGACAGAGCTCGTAGTACTGTGTCTGCCGTTAGCAGATGTCTGGTGCATACCACTGGACACAGCAGGAACTTTAAGGCCTACTGACTGTCGGCGGCACCCCAATGCCCTGCAGATGGCAGCCATATTTGGCCACACCCAATGTACCGGCCGCCGGCCAGCTGAAGCCCGGTTCACACCTGACCCTGCTTCCCGGCCTCCGGGGCCCGGAGGTAGGAGAGCCGGTCGACCGGCTGAAGCCCGGTTCACACCTGACCCTGCTTCCCGGCCTCCGGAGCCCGGAGGTAGGAGAGCCGGTCGGCCGTCTGAAGCCCGGTTCACACCTGACCCTGCTTCCCGGCCTCCGGGGCCCGGGGGTAGGAGAGCCGGTCGGCCGGCTGAAGCCCGGTTCACACCTGACCCTGCTTCCCGGCCTCCGGGGCCCGTGGGTAGGAGAGCCGGTCGGCCGGCTGAAGCCCGGTTCACACCTGACCCGGCACCCCGGCCTCCGGGGCCCGGAGCCTCGAGAGCCATCCTGCGCCGTTCAGGCTGAATCCTCCGGGCTCATACGTCCGGAAGACTTCCCGTGCGCGTCCGGGCGTCCCAGCGCGCGGCCCAATCCGACCACCAAGGCTGCCAGTCAGTACGGCCTCCGATCGGCGGCGCCCGCGCGTCCCTTTGTTTCCCGCGAGTGTTCCGGGCCCGGAAGGACCGGAAGAACAAAGAGGATCGGAGCGTGCGTGAACTGCGCATGGCGGCCAGACCGGCTCCGTACCAGAATAAGCAGGTGAGAATTGGTAAGAAAAGGCTCTGTACTATTTTGGTAATTAAAGCCTAGAGGCCAATTTCAGATTTCAGAAAGCCCATTACAGCATTTGGAGGAACCACTGTGAGCAACAGCTGACCCAATCTGGCTTACAGATAAACCGTTCTAACCTACTGATAACCCGCGTGGGGTGGGGCTCACCAAGGCGTCGAACGGGTCCACCTAAGTGGGGGGACAGACTATTGCTGTCTGGCGGTCCCCTTGATCGAATCAATCCTTGCCCCGTCACAGGGGCTGAGTATCAACACGGGGTAGTTTGAGACTGCGCGTCGTTGACTGACGTCACCGATCAGCTCACGGTCGGACACCGATGGAGCTGCCCGGACACCGATGGAGCTGCCCGGACACCGATGGAGCTGCCCGGAACACCGATGGAGCTGCCCGGACACCGATGGAGCTGCCCGGAACACCGATGGAGCTGCCCGGACACCGATGGAGCTGCCCGGACACCGATGGAGCTGCCCGGACACCGATGCAGCTGCCCGGAACACCGATGGAGCTGCCCGGACACCGATGGAGCTGCCCGGACACCGATGGAGCTGCCCGGACACCGATGGAGCTGCCCGGACACCGATGGAGCTGCCCGGAACGCTTTCTCCGGTGTCAGCGTGAACTTTGAGTCCCGGGCTGATCGAGTCACCCTCGCTATGGAGGATACCGACAGCTCCGCATTCCAGCGCGGGATAGTGTTTGTCGAGCGGCGACGTCCTGCCGAAACGACCACCGGCCCCTTCCGCCGGCTCACTGGGTTCGAGTCCGGCACGTGCCCAACCATGGCCGCTCATCCTCCGGCCTGTATCGTACCGAGATAGCCCCGGGCGGAGGCAGTAAGGGCGGTCCGGTGCAGCGGCCGGTCGTATGCCGCTGTCGTATGATGCTGCATATCCCCCTCCACACACACACACACACAAGCAGACAGACAGACATACACGGGCCGACATCGTCAGCCACCTCCACCTGTCAATCGCTACAAACATACAGAAAAACTGGCAGTCGCTACAAACATACCGACAAACACACGCACACAGAGACGGCGGGTTGCCGGGCGTGCAGTTTCGTCTGGCCGCTGCCAGCTGACGGAGTGGTGCGGGGACTGGAGCTGGAGAAGCGCCGCTGCCAGCTGACGGATTGGTGCGGGGACTGGAGCTGGAGAAGCGCCGCTGCCAGCTGACGGAGTGCTGGGGGACTGGAGCTGGAGAAGCGCCGCTGCCAGCTGACGGAGTGGTGCGGGGACTGGAGCTGGAGAAGCGCCGCTGCCAGCTGACGGAGTGCTGGGGGACTGGAGCTGGAGAAGCGCCGCTGCCAGCTGACGGAGTGGTGCGGGGACTGGAGCTGGAGAAGCGCCGCTGCCAGCTGACGGAGTGGTGCGGGGACTGGAGCTGGAGTAGCGCCGCTGCCAGCTGACGGAATGGTGCGGGGACTGGAGCTGGAGAAGCGCCGCTGCCAGCTGACGGAATGGTGCGGGGACTGGAGCTGGAGTAGCGCCGCTGCCAGCTGACGGAGTGGTGCGGGGACTGGAGCTGGAGAAGCGCCGCTGCCAGCTGACGGAATGGTGCGGGGACTGGAGCTGGAGAAGCGCCGCTGCCAGCTGACGGAGTGCTGGGGGACTGGAGCTGGAGAAGCGCCGCTGCCAGCTGACGGAATGGTGCGGGGACTGGAGCTGGAGAAGCGCCGCTGCCAGCTGACGGAGTGGTGCGGGGACTGGAGCTGGAGTAGCGCCGCTGCCAGCTGACGGAGTGGTGCGGGGACTGGAGCTGGAGAAGCGCCGCTGCCAGCTGACGGAGTGGTGCGGGGACTGGAGCTGGAGTAACGCCGCTGCCAGCTGACGGAGTGCTGGGGGACTGGAGCTGGAGTACTGGAGCAGGAGCGCAGGGAGAGAGGCGTGACGCATGCAGTGAGTGCCGTCAGCAGGCACGGTACACGGTACAGCCGACAGAGCAGGCACTGTGCAGCCGACAGAGCAGGCATGGTGCAGCCGACAGAGCAGGCACTGTGCAGCCGACAGAGCAGGCACTGTTCAGCCGACAGAGCAGGCACGGTGTAGCCGACAGAGCCGGCACTGTGCAGCCGACAGAGCAGGCACGGTGTAACCGACAGAGCAGGCACGGTGTAACCGACAGAGCAGGCACGGTGTAACCAACCGACAGGGCAGGCACGGTGCAGCCGACAGAGCAGGCGCTGTGCAGCCGACAGAGCAGGCATGGTGCAGCCGACAGAGCAGGCACTGTGCAGCCGACAGAGCAGGCACGGTGCAGCCGACAGAGCAGGGACTGTGCAGCCGACAGAGCAGGCACGGTGTAACCAACCGACAGGGCAGGCACGGTGCAGCCGACAGAGCAGGCACTGTGCAGCCGACAGAGCAGGCACGGTGCAGCCGACAGAGCAGGCATGGTGCAGCCAACAGGGCAGGCACGGTGCAGCCGACAGAGCAGGCACTGTGCAGCCGGCAGAGCAGGCACGGTGCAGCCGACAGAGCAAGCACGGTGCACTGCGCAGCCGACAGAGCAGGCACTGTTCAGCCGACAGAGCAGGCACGGTGCAGCCGACAGAGCAAGCACGGTGCAGCCGACAGAGCAAGCACGGTGCAGCCGACAGAGCAAGCACGGTGCAGTCGACAGAGATCAAGCACAGTGCAGCCGAAAGAGCAGGCACGGTGCACTGTGCAGCCGACAGAGCAGGCACTGTTCAGCCGACAGAGCAGGCACGGTGTAGCTGACAGAGCAGGCACGGTGCAGCCGACAGAGCAGGCACGGTGCAGCCGACAGAGCAGGCACGGTGCAGCCGACAGAGCAGGCACGGTACAGCCGACAGAACAGGCACGGTGCACTGTGCAGCCGACAGAGCAGGCACTGTTCAGCCGACAGAGCAGGCACGGTGCAGCCGACAGAGCAAGCACGGTGCAGCCGACAGAGCAGGCACGGTGCAGCCGACAGAGCAGGCACGGTGCAGTCGACAGAGATCAAGCACAGTGCAGCTGACAGAGAGCAGGCACGGTGTAGCTGACAGAGCAGGCACGGTGCAGCCGACAGAGCAGGCACGGTGCAGCCGACAGAGCAGGCACGGTGCAGCCGACAGAGCAGGCACGGTGCAGTGGGGGCGAGAGAGGAGGTACTCACAGGTGCCGGCTGTGTCGGTGGGGCGGCAGCACACCGCACACGCAGCGTAGACAGACAGGAAGAAAGTCAGTGTCAGTCAGTCGGAACGGTGAGACCGAGTCCTGCCCCAACCGGGGTACAGCAGCAATTGAACAGTTAGTGAGTGATAGTTAGGGAGAGACGTGCCCTCTTCGGTCAGCCATCGCATGACACAGCCTCGTAAACGACCCGGGAAAGGGCGTAACAAAACTGGCAATGGGTCGGGATTGACCGCTCTGCAGACACGGGATGGTACCGGAAACGACGAGGATTGATTTCCAGCGGGAACCAAGTCACGGACCTCAGAGCCAAGTCAGTGGTTCCTTATGGCGATACTGGGTTCGGGTTACCAGTGGTGTTATTCTGTTTCGGATACCCTAGGTAAGAATCACCAGCTGGGTAAGAATCACCAGCTGGGTAAGAATCACCAGCTACGTAAGAATCACCAGCTAGGTAAGAATCACCAGCTAGGTAAGAATCACCAGCTGGGTAAGAATCACCAGCTGGGTAAGAATCACCAGCTGGGTAAGAATCACCAGCTAGGTAAGAATCACCAGCTAGGTAAGAATCACCAGCTAGGTAAGAATCACCAGCTAGGTAAGAATCACCAGCTGGGTAAGAATCACCAGCTGGGTAAGAATCACCAGCTGGGTAAGAATCACCAGCTGGGTAAGAATCACCAGCTAGGTAAGAATCACCAGCTGGGTAAGAATCACCAGCTGGGTAAGAATCACCAGCTAGGTAAGAATCACCAGCTAGGTAAGAATCACCAGCTGGGTAAGAATCACCAGCTGGGTAAGAATCACCAGCTGGGTAAGAATCACCAGCTAGGTAAGAATCACCAGCTAGGTAAGAATCACCAGCTGGGTAAGAATCACCAGCTGGGTAAGAATCACCAGCTGGGTAAGAATCACCAGCTGGGTAAGAATCACCAGCTGGGTAAGAATCACCAGCTGGGTAAGAATCACCAGCTGGGTAAGAATCACCAGCTGGGTAAGAATCACCAGCTGGGTAAGAATCACCAGCTGGGTAAGAATCACCAGCTAGGTAAGAATCACCAGCTAGGTAAGAATCACCAGCTGGGTAAGAATCACCAGCTGTGTAAGAATCACCAGCTAGGTAAGAATCACCAGCTAGGTAAGAATCACCAGCTGGGTAAGAATCACCAGCTGGGTAAGAATCACCAGCTAGGTAAGAACCACCAGCTGGGTAAGAATCACCAGCTAGGTAAGAATCACCAGCTGGGTAAGAATCACCAGCTAGGTAAGAATCACCAGCTAGGTAAGAATCACCAGCTGGGTAAGAATCACCAGCTATGTAAGAATCACCAGCTGGGTAAGAATCACCAGCTAGGTAAGAATCACCAGCTGGGTAAGAATCACCAGCTGGGTAAGAATCACCAGCTAGGTAAGAATCACCAGCTGGGTAAGAATCACCAGCTAGGTAAGAATCACCAGCTGGGTAAGAATCACCAGCTAGGTAAGAATCACCAGCTAGGTAAGAATCACCAGCTGGGTAAGAATCACCAGCTAGGTAAGAATCACCAGCTGGGTAAGAATCACCAGCTAGGTAAGAATCACCAGCTAGGTAAGAATCACCAGCTGGGTAAGAATCACCAGCTGGGTAAGAATCCCCAGCTGGGTAAGAATCACCAGCTGGGTAAGAATCACCAGCTGGGTAAGAATCACCAGCTGGGTAAGAATCACCAGCTGGGTAAGAATCACCAGCTGGGTAAGAATCACCAGCTGGGTAAGAATCACCAGCTGGGTAAGAATCACCAGCTAGGTAAGAATCACCAGCTGGGTAAGAATCACCAGCTGGGTAAGAATCACCAGCTGGGTAAGAATCACCAGCTGGGTAAGAATCACCAGCTGGGTAAGAATCACCAGCTAGGTAAGAATCACCAGCTGGGTAAGAATCACCAGCTGGGTAAGAATCACCAGCTAGGTAAGAATCACCAGCTGGGTAAGAATCACCAGCTGGGTAAGAATCACCAGCTGGGTAAGAATCACCAGCTGGGTAAGAATCACCAGCTAGGTAAGATTCACCAGCTGGGTAAGAATCACCAGCTGGGTAAGAATCACCAGCTGGGTAAGAATCACCAGCTGGGTAAGAATCACCAGCTGGGTAAGAATCACCAGCTAGGTAAGAATCACCAGCTAGGTAAGAATCACCAGCTGGGTAAGAATCACCAGCTGGGTAAGAATCACCAGCTAGGTAAGAATCACCAGCTGGGTAAGAATCACCAGCTAGGTAAGAATCACCAGCTGGGTAAGAATCACCAGCTGGGTAAGAATCACCAGCTGGATAAGAATCACCAGCTGGGTAAGAATCACCAGCTGGGTAAGAATCGCCAGCTGGGTAAGAATCACCAGCTAGGTAAGAATCACCAGCTAGGTAAGAATCACCAGCTGGGTAAGAATCACCAGCTGGGTAAGAATCACCAGCTGGGTAAGAATCACTAGCTGGGTAAGAATCACCAGCTGGGTAAGAATCACCAGCTAGGTAAGAATCACCAGCTGGGTAAGAATCACCAGCTAGGTAAGAATCACCAGCTGGGTAAGAATCACCAGCTGGGTAAGAATCACCAGCTGGGTAAGAATCACCAGCTGGGTAAGAATCACCAGCTGGGTAAGAATCACCAGCTAGGTAAGAATCACCAGCTGGGTAAGAATCACCAGCTGGGTAAGAATCACCAGCGGTGTCATATGAGGACATGGCGGACCTCCTCGACCTCTCACCTGACGAACGGGCTGCGATCCTTGCAGTAGTTGATGTAGGCTTCGTCCTGGCACATGTACCTGCCGACATAGAGGTCGAATGTCAGGTCAGAGGTCAGACCCGGGTCAGAGACATGGGCTGGGGTCAGCGGTCAGGGCCAAGTTCAGGGGAGGGGAGGGAGGGGGGCACCACAGCCACGCAGTACCATCAGTTATCCTCACAGATCAGAACAGACGCCGGCGCGTCCCTGTTCTGGACGGGGCTCGTAATATTAGTGAACAGTGCGGGAGGCCTGAGCGAAGCCACAAGAGGCTCAGGTATTGTGCTCGTCTTAAAGGGAAATAGTCACCCTTTCCCACAAAAATGGAGTTATTACTTGAAATCGACAGACGAGATCAAAATATATTGTAAATTGATCACATGTTGCATATAAACATTCATACAGAAAGATATGTAAAGTTAAAGTTGATAAGCGTTCCACACTTTTAACGACCGGTACCTGGTAACGAATTCCGGTTCCCAACAAAATCTGGTATTGCTGTTCGACAACATTGTATGGAAAATATGTATTGCACTCTGTCTATTATGATTATATACCCTTAACAATCAACAAACATTGAATAAAACGGTATCCAAATTAGCGGTTAACTTATGCAGATGCACCCAACGACAGTCTAGTTAGTGGTTGCGAGTTGCGATAATCAATTTTTGAAAACAAAATGTCATAATAGTTCATTTATTTTCAACATTGGGAGTTTTGTATAGTTTTGTCTCTGGCTGTATATGATACAATGTTTTAGCTTATCAATAAAACAAACACTTTTTCCAAAACAATCAACAAACAATCGAAAAAGTGGCAATTAAATCGGAAGTTAATTTATGCACCCAACGGCGACCTATTTAGTGTCGGCGATTTGTTGCAGGGACATTGTCACGGTGCTTTCAAAGGAAAGAAAAGCGCCAGATATGTCACGCCAGATATAGAGAAGGATCATACCGTTCGTCACCTATATAAGTACATATATTAAAATTCCCCGAATTGTAATTATCGAAATAGAAAAGATTGTTATTTCACTTTTAACTTAAGACACGATCAATTTGGCACCATACATGTGTCATAAGATAATGCAGAAAAATAAATCAAAAGGTCAATATTTCTCTATAATGAAATACTTCAGTAAAGATAAAAATTAACTCTTTGCATCTCTCGCAATAACTAATAACTCGTAATAACTCGCGTAGTTCTCAACCGATTGCGATGAAACTTCCAGTACCCTAAACAATTTAATACATATTCTTTCTTTTTTTAAATTATAACCCACATGACCTGTTTTTAAAGGTCAACTTATGACCTGTTTTTAAAGGTCAACTTATGACCTGTTTTTAAAGGTCATGTCAGGCGCAACTGGCGTCCCGTAGTATCGATGCACGAAACTTGTGCAGTTTCCCAGTGTTTGTTGTTCAGGAACATATGCACAGGTGTTTCCAGGCGACAGTTGTGGTTTCCACTGACATTGTGACCTCGGTTGACCTTTTCAGAGGTCAACCGAGGTCATTGACCTCCGATGAGCTCAGATTACTTTTGTTTTGCTTCTGGCGGTTTCTAGGACATTTTGTGACGCTGATTTCAAATCTGGGATCCATTTTACATAATTATATGCTCCACTGGGGTCATGCACTTCCACAGGTCAACCGATGTCACTGACCTCAGATGACCTCAGATGACCTCAGATGACCTCACATGACCTTTTTGAAATTTGGCAGTTTCCAGGACATTTTGTGACGCGGACTTCAAATTTGGCACCTATTAAACATTATGATATGCCTATTCACGATTCTAGCTCGCTTATATTAAATGTATACACATTTACCATTTTCATGACTTTGGAGTCATTGACATGACCTCAGAGGTCACATAATGACCCAAGACTTTAAAATCGGGTATCAGCGGCTTCTTCTCGTCACAAGCAACACGCTCGGTTTTGAATCGAAGCTCTAGCTTAATTAGGGGCAAACGCTAAAGGGGGTCGTCCCCCCCCCCCCCGAACACGTAGTGATTTTGTCCAACCCGGGCGAGGGTTAATATATATCACCAACTCCACATCATGTCTTTTCGCGGATCCAGATCACGTCCACCCGCAACCTCCAAATGCAGTGCAAGTGGCGATATTCTACTGTAAATGCCCTTAAAATGTTGTATTGGCAAAAAACTGAAGTGTTAAAAAATCAATATTTTTTTAAAAAGAAATATTACCTTTTTGTATTTTTCATATCACGAGATAAATAGTGAACCTCTAATATGAAACCAAACAAAAATGCCATTTTTGAGGGGGAAGGGGGCACAAACAATAAAAAAATGTGACGTCATCCAAAAATCCAAAGTCGAAATTTTGCAAATCGGAGATAATCAAAATGTTGCCCAGTTAATTGCGGTCACGACGATATGCCCATATGATAGATTATGTTCAGTGGTTTTGGAGCTACAGGCCTCCAAAGATTACCGTGCAGCGTGACCTTGCGAAAATGCCCGAGGCTATATCTCGAGAACCGTTGACCTTAAAGGTCTGGCTATGCCACCATCGACTTCAGGGCACAAGAGAACCCTATAGACAAAATTTCGTCAAAATACAAAATGTGGTGGTGTGAACTTCGATTTGTGTTGGGTCGATCTGTCATGTAATGGGGCATTCCACTGCTGTCATGTAATGGGGCATTCCACTGCTACCAACACGGACAGAGGCCGATAAAAAGCTGAGACCAGCGGTCACCAGTGCGCGTTACCCGGACGGCTTCTCTGTGACTGAGCTGTGCAGAGACTGGGTGGCGCTATGGTCGTGCGGCGTACCTCAGGTCGTTTTTACAGCCGACCAGCAGAACGGGTGTGTCGGGGCAGAAGCGCCGGATCTCCGGGTACCAGATTTGCCGACAGTTGCGCAGCGACTTCTGACTGCCCACCGAAAAACAGATGAGTACCACGTCCGACCTGCAACATTGCACACAGCACATCACAACACAGGTCAGTCACTCACCGCGCCACCACGTCTCCGACCTGCAACAGCGCACAGCACATCACAGCACAGGTCAGTCACTCACCGCGCCACCACGTCTCCGACCTGCAACAGCGCACAGCACATCACAGCACAGGTCAGTCACTCACCGCGCCACCACGTCTCCGACCTGCCACAGCGCACACGGCACTACAAACACACACGCACGCACGCACGCACGCACGCACGCACGCACGCACGCACGCACGCACGCACGCACGCACGCACGCACGCACACACGCACGCACGCACGCACGCACGCACGCACGCACGCACGCACGCACGCACGCACGCACGCACGCACGCACGCACGCACGCACGCACGCACGCACACACGCACGCATGCACGCACTGTTGAAAGGCTGTTGGGGTCGTCATCTCCAGTCCAAAAGGGGCCTTATTTCTGATCCAAAGGGGTGCCGCCGGCACTCACGACTCGAGGGGCGACACCTGCACTCGCAGCCCCCCCCCCCCCGCGAGACATGCAGGGGCGCCGACTGCACAGTCACAACGCATTATGCCGCCCTCGGAAGGTATCTCGTCACCATCGGAAGTATGGGTAGAGCATTTCAGATTAAAGTTGGTGGGGCAAACTATCACATTGCCTGGTTGTTTTGCATGTTTGAAGTGAAAAATGGTCATTTTAACGCCAGGGACCGTTCAAATCTAACAAAAGTTGGTGGGCCAAAGCGTTGCGCCCTGGTTTGAGGGACCATGTTGACGCTTCCCACCAATGGGAAGCGTCCATAACATGCAGACGCTAGTGTCTAGCTACTAGCCAACAAGTTTTTCATCACACTGACATGAGTTGTAAATCTCCAAAAATACCGCCAATAGTATACAAATATTTTTTTTTGCAAGCATAAATAAATACGGCTACTTCGTGGATTGCATGTGATTCTTCATTCAAGAGACGCGTAAGGTGGTAATAGTAAGAGACGAACCTGGTCTCGTGACGTCATAAGTAACTTTATTGTTTAAGTTTTATCTGAAATACTATAATTAGCATTTTGTGTACTTGTTTCGTTTTGTATTCGTAGTAGATAGGCTGATATTAATTCCATAAAATGAACGATAGGTTTTGATATATTTACATTTATCACTTCTGTCTGTTATTAACCTATTTACAAATCAGTCTGTATGATTGGTGAATCACCAATTCACCATGCCTTGTTCAAGAGAAGGGATAGCTAGGTTGAGGTGAGTGAATCAGAATTGGGTTCCTCAACAGTGGCGTAGCCAAGGGGGGGCCAAAGGGACCATGCCCCCCCCCCCCCCCCCCCCCCCTGGAGGCCAGGCGGGCCCCTCTGGCGACCGAGCGAGGGCCCCCTGGGGCCGAAGGCCCCAGTGTTTTGGATGGTGTCAGGTGCCCGCAAAACGCCTTATGTCGCATAAAGAACGTCCACGAACAAATATAACACGAATAAATCACAGCATTTAAGAGCTGGTATTTATTTCGAGGGCCCCTCAGGCCTTCCCAGGGCCTCCAATTCCTTTCGAGGGCCCCTCAGACATTTCGAGGGCCCCCTCAGGCATTTCGAGGGCCCCTCAGGCCAGGCACGTAGCCAGGATTTCGTCCAGGGGGTGTGGGGGTGTGGGGGGGCGGCGCCTCGAAAGGGCCCCTTCCCGAGCGTTACCCCCCCCCCCAAACAAAAGGATATGAAAAACTCTACGGATTTCTGCCACTTTATTTTGTGAAGTTCAACTTTCCAGGGACCCTCTGATCTGTCCAGGGGCCCTCTCGTCTGTCCAGGGGCCCTCTGGCCTGTCCAGGGGCCCTCCAGCCTGCTCAGGGGCCCTTCCGAGCTGGCCAGGGACTGCACTGGCTGCTTTTTCACCCTGCCGACATCCTCAGGGGCCTCTCCGACCTGCCCAGGGGTCCTTCTGTGCTGGCCAGAGGCCCATTCGACGTAATCAGGGGCCATCTGACCTGCTCAGGGACCCTTTCGGTCTGGTCAGGGGCCCCTTTGACATGCACAGGGGCCCTTTGAACTTCTCAAGGGCCCTCTGGTCTGCCCAGGAGCCCTCCAGCCTTCTAAGGGGCCCTTCCAACCTGGCAAGAGACTGCGCTTTCTGTTTTGTCGCCTTGTCAACATGCTCAGAGGGCCCTTCGACCTGCCCTGGGGCCCCTCCGTGCTGACTAGGAGCCCATTCGGCATGTTCAGGGGCTCTTTTGGTCTGGTCAGGGGCCCCTCGGACATGCACAGGGGCCCTTTTAACTTCCCAGAGGCCCTCTGGTGCTGGTCTGTCCAGGGGCCCTCCATCCTGTTCAGGGGGTCCTTAAGACCTGGCAAGGGACTGCACTGGCTGCTTTGTCGCCCTGCCGACATGCTCAGGGGCCTCTCCGACCTTCCCAGGGGTCCCTCTGTGCTGGCTCGGTGCTCATTCGACGTGTTCAGGGGCCCTTTGACCCGCTCAGGGGCCCTTTCGGCTTGTCCAGGGGCCCTTTTGACATGTACAGGGCTCTGCTGAACGTCCAAGGGCCCTCTGGTCTTTCAGAAAGGGCCCTGGTGCCCCTAAAGAACCTCTGAAATGCTCTAAACTCTTAAAGACCACGCTTCGCGTAGTCCATGAGCGTGGTCTCGTCGGCCCTTTTCGGTGCGCTGCGCGCTGCGCGCCCGAAAAGGGCCCGCCGGGCCTCCAGGGCGGGGGGGGCGGGTAGCCTCCCCCTTGGCTACGTGCCTGCCTCAGGCCTACCGAGTTAATGTTATCGACTTTTAAGCGTTGGTTACAAAATGATCTGTCCGACCTCCTATTTCCCTATATATGCCAGCATTTGGTAGCATAGCCAACGAGCTACAATAACAGCGCAAGCCCTCATGTGGATGCGCGTGAAGTTATTGTGACGTTAGGACAAAATGTATTGGGGTCTGGACGTTTGGAAGAAGACGTTTGGGATGGGTGGTGGTGGTGGGGGGGGGGGGGGCACGGAAGTTTTTTTAGGGGGAATTCCAAAGTCTCATATTTCTGAAAACTCATCAGATTTTGCTTGCTTATGCATTGCTAGCTGATTTAAAACAAACTTTCCTTAGATAAAGTTGCTTAGATTTTCTTATCAGGAAATGTGTACATTTTGTGCTGATTTCAGGCGGTTTGACGGCTGCTATGGCCCCTTTTCCCCTGGATCTGCCAAGTTTTTTTTAAGGGGGGAATCCCAAAAAGTCTCACACATTTCTGAAAACTCATCGGATTTCGCTTGCTTATGCATTGATAGCTGATTTAAAACAAACTTCCTTAGATAAAGTTGCTTAGATTTTCTTATCAGGAAATGTGTACATTTTGTGCTGATTTCAGGCGGTTTGATGGGTTTGATGGGATATAAATTTTTACCCCCAAACTCGAACCCTAGATCCGCCAGTGTGTGGGCCCCCAATTGGCTACGATGGCCCCTCTGATCCCGTTCCCCCCCCCTGCCGAAATCCTGGCTACGCCCCTGTTCCTCAACATATCACAAAGTTCAAATTGAATTGAATGATTCACCAGGAATGACACTTTAAAAAGATTATTCATGATTGTATTCCCGATCTGGTAGAACAGTGGTCATACAAAATAATAAGGGGGGGGGCAGAACATGAGGGAATGAAAGGCAGAGTTTGTGGGTAGAAGCAGGACTATAATCTGTCAATGAAATTGGAAAGGTTACAATTATGATTTATGATGAGTATTTGTCATTTTATATTTTATGTTGCATGTATAGCTATCATGCTAAAATCATTCTAGCATGGTGTGACCTCTGACCTCCCCTCTGGCTTCCAGATGGCCTCCTCTGGCCTTCGGAGGCCCCTCTGACCTCCATAGGACCCTCTCTGTCCTTCAGGGGCCTTTCTGACCTCCAAAGGACCCCCTCTGGCCTCTAGGGGCCACCTCTGACCTCCATAGATCCCCCTCTGACCCCCCCCCCCCCCCCTCTGGCTTCCAGATGGCCTCCTCTGGCCTTCAGAGGCCCCTCTGACCTCCATAGGACCCCCTCTGGCTTGCAAGGGCCCGTGACCTCCGCAATGGAGCATGCGAGATGGGGCATCTTTGAAGCATGGAGGGGCCTCCTTAAATGGCAGGGGCAAAAATATATGTTTGCCCCCTCCCCTTCCCGACGACAGGGGGTGCAACTGCCCGCCCCTCCCTCCCTCCCTCCCTCCCTCCCTCCCTCCCTCCCTCCCTCCCTCCCTCCCTCCCTCCCTCCCTCCCTCCCTCCCTCCCTCCCTCCCTCCCTCCCTCCCTCCCTCCC
The DNA here is from genome assembly GCA_036785665.1 of Chirona hameri. NCBI lineage: Eukaryota > Metazoa > Arthropoda > Thecostraca > Balanomorpha > Balanidae > Chirona > Chirona hameri. Next base: position 58,199 of record JAXIVJ010001019.1, read on the forward strand.
TCCCTCCCCCGGTGGCGCCGCCGCTGGTTGGAGAACGGCATGAAATGGATGGCCGTGGAGTTCGCGTCATCGTCATCACACAACTCCAACGACAACTTTTTATTTTCCCCAAACTTCGTGTATAGGTCAATCAGACCATGCTGATTCCAAAAATCAATTCCATTTTGCGATAGCGATTGACCTTCCAGGTCAAATTTCAGGTCAAAGGACGGGGAACGCGCTGGAGTATAAAGTTACCGTCCGATTTGCTTTAAAATAGTCTCAAACGATTCCTTGGGTCAAAATGTAGCGCGAGCGAGACATTCAGGTCCTGATATTTAAGGTCAAATTGATGCATGAAAAGGTGAATCGCTATCGCAAAATGGACTTGATTTTTGGAATCAGCATGGTCTAGTTGACATATACACGAAGTTTGGGGAAAATCAACCGTTGGCGCCGTTCTCCGTCCTTTGACCTGAAATTTGACCTTGAAGGTCATGACCTGAAAGTCTGGCTCACGCTATATTTTGACCCAAGGAATCGTTTGGGACCATTTGAAAGCAAATCACACAGTAACTTTAGGCTCCAGCGCGTGCACCGTCCTTTGACCTAAAATTTGACCTGGAAGGTAATCGCTATCGCAAAATGGACTTGATTTTTGGAATCAGCATGGTCTGATTGACCTGCACACGAAGTGTGGGAAAAATAAAAGGTAGACGCTGGAGTTGTGCGATGACGATGACGCTAACTTCACGGACCGCATTCTCTGACACACCAATGCTATAAATAATGTTATCTGTGAAGAGAACAATATTGTATTTGTTAATTGATCTGTGATGTTTCTTGCTGATTCCTGATTTTTAGCTGAAATGTTGTGTGACTTGATCAGTACAAACTATGGTCTGCTGTCATCAGATTATGTGTATGGTGAACTAAGCTACTAATACAATATAAATGATGTGGTTTTGTACTATGACAGTGTTATTGTCATTGCATAATACTCCACCATGCACCATATTTTAACTCAGATTTTGGTACCTGTTGTGTCTGTGTCAAGGTTGTATGTCCTTGTTGATGATTCCCGATAAAACAAATATAAATATACCTACTTATATCCCTTCTTTTTTCTCTTAGCTCTTTAAATTTGTATGCAAACTTTTTCCGGACCGGATCGGACCGGTTTAGCTTTTGATTCATCGCCGGATTGGATTGGATCAGGGATCAGTGGCTTACGGATTCGGATTGAATTGTATCTTTTCAAATACGAATCCGTTTCGTACTCGGCTGACTGACTGACGCAGCTGCTCGAGCCGAGTGAAGCTGTCATCCACTCAGCCGACCGCCGCTCCCGGGTAGCTCGCGGAACCGCCGCTCCCGGGTCTCGCGGAACCGCCGCGGCTGTTTCTGCTGAGCTGTGATCTTTCTGGACCAGTTCCCCGGCTTAGACTGGAGAATAGGAATACGGCTCTGTCTGCAGGCCGCTGCAGGCTGCGCAGGAGTCGGCCGACACTCAGAATCGGCAGGCCACACATGACAGCAGTGAAGGGGACTACTGAAGAGCTGCGCCGTGCAGGGGGTGCAGAGGGCCAGTGTATACTCCCTTGTATGTATATTCCCTTGTATACAAGGTAATACAAGGGGAAACCAGGGGCGCAGCCGGGGGGGGGGGGGGGGGGGCAAGGGGGGTAATCCCCCCCTTACGGGTCACAGGGGGGCCCCGCCGATATTGGTTCAGATACCATTTGCATTAGCTAAATGGCTTTCAAAAAGTCACAGAGGAGCCGTCAAACCAGGCAAGGGTCACTCTGGTGCATGTCAAGGGCCCTCAGAGACACTGAAGGGCTTTCGAAGCCAGACCAGAGGGCCTCTTGGGCATGTCCAGGGGCCCATTGAGCCCACCGAGGGGCCCAAAAAACTGTCCAGGGGCCTCTTTAGCATGTCCAGGGGCCCATTGAGTCCACTTAAAGGCGCAAAAACATGCCCAGGGAACTTTCGAGCATGCCCTGGGGCCCATTGAGCCCATTCAGAGGCCCCAAAAACCTGCCCAGGGGTCTCTAGAGCATGTCCACTTGTCCAGGGGCCCATTGAGCCCACCCACAGCCCAACACAACTGCCCAGTGGCCTCTCGATCATGTCCAGGGGCCCATTGAGTATGTTCAGGGGCCTCTCGAGCCTGGCCAGGGGCCCATTATAGTCTGCTTTGTGGCTTCTTGAAACTGCCCAGGGGCCCATTATAGTTTTCCCAGAGGCCCATCGAGTCTGTTCAGGGGCCTCTCGAACCTGCCCAGGGGCCATTAGAGCCAGCCCAGAGGCATCTCGAGATTGCCCAGGGGCCCATTGAGTCTGTTCAGGGGCCTCTCGAACCTGCCCATGGGAATCTCGAGCTTGCCCAGGGGCCCATTGAGTCTGTTCAAGGGCCTCTTGAACCTGCATGGAGGCCATTAGAGTCTGTTCAGGGGCCTCTCGAGTTTTCCCAATGGTCCATTGATCATGTTCAGGGGCTATTAGAGTTTGTTCAGGGGCCTCTCGGCTTGTCAAGGGGCCATTGAGTCTGTTCAGGGCCCTCCCGAGCTTATCCAGAGGGCCATTGAGTCTGTAAACGGGGCCCTCAAGCCTGCCCAGGGGTTGCTAGCCGTCGCCTGGAGCGCCTGCTATAGCTGGAGCGCCTGCTAGCCGTGGTCGGCGCGGTCATAATGAGCGGTAATATGCTGTACTCTGACCTACCTGGTGCAATGTTTTCTTGGGTTTAAAAATAGTAATTGGATAAGTCTGATGCGTTTTTTTAATTCGGGGGGGGGGGGTGGTGGTAGTGCAAAACAATTTAACAATTTTCCTCTCAGGAGAGTGGGTGCTGCAATATGTCAGCCAGGGGCGTCGCCGACGGGAGGGTCGGAGTGGGAGGTCTGGGCAAACTCCTCCCATTTTTAGAAGGCGGGGAGGGTAGGGTCGACCCCCCCCCCCCCACACACACACACTTTTTGCGGGGAAAAAAAAAATTATCGTAAAAAATGTCTTTGCAGTGCAGTCAAAATCCAGCTGTCAAAACCTGGCAAATTTCGCGCCGCTTCGCGGCATGACACAAGTTTCGCAATTGTTTATACAAATTTGGAAAATGGGAAAAAGAATTGCATTAAGTGTCTGGCAGAGGCTCTCCTTGGCGGTACCTAATTGCTAGCCCCATGGCCCATTCTCTTCATAAAATGTTAACTTTCAAGCGGGCTACATGTTTAGCTAGTCTGCCGAGTTTTAGTCTGCCGAGTTTCGAAAAAGGCGACGCGAACGCAAAGACGAGGAGATCGGCCCCACCCGGAAGCTGCTCCAGCGGTGCACAATTTGCTGGACCGAAAGAGCTAGATAGTGGAAACAGGGCCCAGAACCATCTCATCAAGCCATCTCACCTCACGGTCTGGTTCCAATCTTAACATTTCGTTTTCCAGGACCTAAAATTAACATTTTCACGCCGTTTCGCGGCGTCACATCGGTAGTCATCGTCATAACGAAGCCATAGTCATCGTCATCGGTTCGTCGTAATGCTGAATTGAATTAATAACATTTTAGCTTATACCCTCTACAAGGCCCTCCGCCTATATTTCTGGGTTTATCAGGCAAAACCGGTAAACATTTCGCGCCGCTTCGCGGCTCTACTAACAAGTACATACCTACCTACTATAACATGAAAATCCACATAAACAAAATGCTGCAAAGGCTAATAGTTAATAGGGGTACATTTTTGGGGTACCCCATCCACTACAAAATGGGGGTACATTTTCGTAATTTCAGCCGCCCCCACACTCAAGGAGGTGCAGCGTCTGTTGAGGGATGCAGGGGGACTCACTGGAGGTATGCGTAGTTTCGGTATCAGGTGTCATGGGTCGCCGAAAAGTGAGTGAATCAAAATTGGGTTCCTCAACATATCACCAACTTCAAATTGAATTGAAAGATTGAATACACGTATCACAATGGGGGTACATTTTTTCGTCATTTCAGCCGCCCCCCACACTCAAAAGCCGACCCCCACCTGTTGTCAACTAAGATAGGTTTTCTCTCATGTGACGTAACAATATAAATGAGTAATACGCTCAGTGCAATGCCTACTGAGGGTCCTGGTCCAATCCAGCTCATCAAAAGTAGACGAAGAAAAATTGTTAAAAAGGGGGCCTCACAAAATGAAGTGGCCGAAATCCGTAGGTTGCCCCCCCCCCCCCTTCTGAAGGTCTGGCTGCGCCTCTGGGGAAGACTGGTGGCCAGAAAATAACAACCATCCAAGGTGTGTTGCTCCATTTCAGCCGTGAGTGAGTGAGTGAATCAGATTGGGTTCCTCAACATATGACCAACTTCAAAATGAATTGAATGATTCACCAGGGGATAACACTTTACAAAGAATATGCATGATCTTATTCCCGATCTGGTAGAACAGTGGTTATACAAAATAATAAGGAGGGGGGGGGGGGGGTAGATCATTTCAGCCGTGAATGTAACTGGTGTGAGGGACATCACGCTCAGGGCAAAAGGCATATTTGAGTGTGGGAACATGGAATGCGGAAAGGATTACATATATCCATTGGATCGCCTATCCATGATCCAATCCAACTCTCAATTTGGAATACACTGCATCAGAAAATTTGGATACGAAATGTATTTGAATCAGATTGAATCTAATGTTTTGGAAATTAGTATGAATCAATGATCGATATTGGTTGTAATTGCGAACAATTTTAGCATTTCCTTACGGGTATGTTCCAGATCAAAATATCAAAATAACTTCAACAAATGTATTGTTTAGGTACAATTTTGGAAACATATGGTATGTACATGGCTCGGATTGCACTGAACCTTGATGAACAAAACATTCATGGCTTTGGGTTGAATTTGGATCCAGACATAGACCAATTTGGATTAATCATACCGTGATGGATTGGTCATGATGGATTGATCATACCGTGATGGATTGGTCCATTTCATATAAGTATCGGGTGGGGTGGGGGAACTCACACGGGTGAACACCGAAATGCTTGAAGGGAATCTCACTCGTTCTGGGAGGTGCAGTGTCTGTTGCGGAATGCAGGGGACTTACTTGAGGTAGGCGTATTTTCGGTACTTGTCATGGTCGCCGAAAGTGTCCCACAGACGGAGAGAGACGTTCACGCCGTCCACCCGCGTCCAAGAGCGCTCCAACACCTGGCCAGAGAGAAACAGAGGCGACTCTGACTCCACCGAGTCCAGGGATGACCCTGCTCACTGCTCAGCGCTCACACAACCACGACAGACCACACACGAGTGAAGAGACCCCGCTTACTCCACCGAGTCCAGGCAAGACCCTGCTCACTGCTCAGCGCTCACACCACAGACCACACACGAGTGAAGAGACCCCGCTTACTCCACCGAGTCCAGGACATTCCCCGCTCACACCCGAGTCCTGGGGGAGTCCCCGGATATCAAACGGGAGGCCTTTCTCACACGATCCAGAGTTGATGTCTCGTCAAAGGTGCTGCAGTTCATGCAGAACACATCGGTCAGGCGCCAGAATGTCCCTTCCGTCTCACATTTCCGCCGAAACGACGGAAAAAGGAAGGAGCGAGCGATAGGCAGAGCAGGCAGAGGCAGAGGCAGAGGCAGAGGCAGAGGCAGAGGCAGAGGCCAGAGGCAGAGGCAGAGGCAGAGGCAGAGGCAGAGGCAGAGGCAGAGGCAGAGGCAGAGGCAGAGGCAGAGGCAGAGGCAGAGGCAGAGGGCAGAGGCAGAGGCAGAGGCAGAGCAGAGGCAGAGGCAGAGGCAGAGGCAGAGGCAGAGGCAGAGGCAGAGCAGAGGCAGAGGCAGAGGCAGAGGGAGAGGGAGAGGGAGAGGGAGAGGGAGAGGGAGAGGGAGAGGGAGAGGGAGAGGGAGAGGGAGAGGGAGAGGGGAGAGGGAGAGGGAGAGGGAGAGGGAGAGGGAGAGGGAGAGGGAGAGGGAGAGGGGAGAGGGAGAGGGAGAGGGAGAGGGAGAGGGAGAGGGGAGAGGGAGAGGGGGAGGGGAGAGGGAGAGGGAGAGGGAGAGGGAGAGGTTCCGTGGGGCTCAGCAGTCACCAATCCGTAAGACAGTGATGTACGTTTCATAGGTAAACCCAAGCACGTATTATTCAGGATGATGGCGGTACGCACAGTAACCAAACAGACACCCAATAACCAAGCAGTAACCAAACAGACACCCAATAACCAAGCAGTAACCAAACAGACACCCAATAACCAAGCAGTAACCAAACAGACACCCAATAACCAAGCAGTAACCAAACAGACACCCAATAACCAAGCAGTAACCAAACAGACACCCCAATAACCAAGCAGTAACCAAACAGACAACCCAATAACCAAGCAGTAACCAAACAGACACCAATAACCAAGCAGTAACCAAACAGACACCCAATAACCAAGCAGTAACCAAACAGACACCCAATAACCAAGCAGTAACCAAACAGACAACCCAATAACCAAGCAGTAACCAAACAGACACCCAATAACCCAAGCAGTAACCAAACAGACACCCAATAACCAAGCAGTAACCAAACAGACACCCAATAACCAAGCAGTAACCAAACAGACACCCAATAACCAAGCAGTAACCAAACAGACACCCAATAACCAAGCAGTAACCAACAGACACCCAATAACCAAGCAGTAACCAAACAGACACCCAATAACCAAGCAGTAACCAACAGACACCCAATAACCAAGCAGTAACCAAACAGACACCCAATAACCAAGCAGTAACCAAACAGACACCCAATAACCAAGCAGTAACCAAACAGACACCCAATAACCAAGCAGTAACCAAACAGACACCCAATAACCAAGCAGTAACCAAACAGACACACCAATAACCAAGCAGTAACCAAACAGACACCCAATAACCAAGCAGTAACCAAACAGACACCCAATAACCAAGCAGTAACCAAACAGACACCCAATAACCAAGCAGTAACCAAACAGACACCCAATAACCAAGCAGTAACCAAACAGACACCCAATAACCAAGCAGTAACCAAACAGACACCCAATAACCAAGCAGTAACCAAACAGACACCCAATAACCAAGCAGTAACCAAACAGACACCGAATACATTAGTAATCCCCCGGCAGTGCACCAAATAGCAGGCCACAAGCCAGCAGTAACCACACGTCACACGGATGGTGCAGTCACACGCCGGCTCACAGCGGTCGCCGGCGCCATAACGAAGCTTATGCAGCCTGCAGGTGGGGTGTCGGCGCGTTATCATAAACGCCGACACTCACAAATATACGCTGATGCTGTGAGCTGTCTCTGTCCAGTGTGTGTGTGGATACAAAGCTTGCTGCCAAGTAAAGGGAACACATATTTGAAATTGAAAGGCCAGTAGGTATTTGTAGGAATAGCAAGTCATTCAGGAATGGAAGTCATTTGTATATTTCATATTCAGATTTTAGTAAAACCCTTGCAACTGCGCAATAAAGACAACCATGCCTCAATTGTGCCATCCTCTTGCACAATTTGTGCCCTGCGTTTGGTGACGTGTACGACGACGCCTTATAGTTTGTATTGAAAATCGGGTTTACTCAAAACGCCGTCAAAGGTAGAGCTTTGAAGATAAATCAAATTGTAAGATGTCGAATATCTCACAATAGACGTGGCTATGAAACGGTATCTTGAATTTGGTAAGTTTTGATTTTGAACTTACACAATTTCGACAAAGTAAAACAACCAAAATATTATTTTGCGATATTTTCAAAATGCACAACTGATTGCAAAACCAAACCATGTGTGGTCTGTGGCAGCAGGGGGCTCCGCCACAGGGAGGACGGGGGGACGTGTCCCCCCACAACATTTTCGGATTTTAACATTGCGCCTATGGGCGTTGCATTGGAAATAATCGACTTCAGAATGTCTCTCGCCCCCCCCCCCCCCCCAACTTTTTGGAAGGTGGCGGCGCCCTTGTGTGGCAGCAACTTATACGGTGAATATGTGTGTTAAGTTTGAAATCTCTATTGTCAAAAATGGCTGGCTTATTGATTGCCTTTGAAAGATAAAAGCCAGCCACTTTGTGCGGAATTCTCGTGCATTCAGCCCACCACATTCAGTTTACCACCTGCTTGAATTTGTAGTCAACGAAAAAAAAAAATAGCCATTTTTCGCATTGTAGACGAAAAACAAGCCAATTAACACATATTGCAAACAAGGGCGCCCACCTCCCGAAAGTGTGTGGGGGGGGGGGGGGGAGCGGAGACATTCTGAAGTCGGATTATTTCCATGCAACGCCCATAGGCGTAATGTTAAAATCCGAAAATGTTGGGGGACCCCCCGTCCCCCCTGTGGCGGAGCCCCTGATTGCAGCGCTAAATGGCCGTATCGACAGTCCCTTTTGGTCCCCCTGCCTGGTGCAATTGGGCCAGATGAGTGGCGCAAATATGGCGAGGGCAGGGCTTAAACCAAATCGGTTATATCCATCTTCAAACAACACGCACCAACCCATTGTTGTACTTAAATAATATACAAGTATTTGTGGTTTGTTATAAATACTTTGCAACAAAGATGTAAATTATAGTTATAGCACATAAAACAAACCAAAACCACCCATAAAATAGTTAAAATCAAGTAAAAAATAAGTTTTGGCCTCCATTGTCGACCTCCAGATACAACACACACAAACAATATTATTGTGCATCCCTGCCTACTCAAAAATACCTTTTCCATGGCCCTTCACTCACTAATTCTAAAAATATTGGGCAGGGGCTAGCACAATTATGACCATGGAACAAATAAGGCAGCCTCCCCTATAGCATGTTGCGGATTGTTGATTGGCCAAGCAATTCGATTAAAATTAAGAAAAAGAAAGGAAGATTGTCGTCGAGGGAATGTCGTTTTCCATCAACATCGCATTTTGTGACGAGATCGCTACATTGCTGGCAGTTACGTGTCCGGTACGTTTCCACCTACAGAGAGCAGAACCTCGGATGGCGCCTGATTTACTGGCGATGGGTGTACCAGGTCTAATGGGTAGCCAGTGTCCAGACTCGCCGGCGGTCACTGCGGGGGTGGGGTCAGCAGCCCGGCACCCCATCAGAGCAGACACTGTCACCGGACCGTGGTGACCGGCACCTCGCCAGACCGTGGTGGCCAGCTCTGTGTCCGGCACCTCGCCAGACCGTGGTGGCCAGCTCTGTGTCCGGCACCTCGCCAGACCGTGGTGGCCAGCTCTGTGTCCGGCACCCCGCCAGACTGTGATGGCCAGCTCTGCCCAGCACCCCACCAGACTGTGATGGCCAGCTCTGTCCAGCACCCCGCCAGACTGTGATGGCCAGCTCTGTGTCCGGCACCTCGCCAGACCGTGGTGGCCAGCTCTGTGTCCGGCACCCCGCCAGACTGTGATGGCCAGCTCTGCCCAGCACCCCACCAGACTGTGATGGCCAGCTCTGCCCAGCACCCCGCCAGACTGTGATGGCCAGCTATGCCCAGCACCCCACCAGACTGTGATGGCCAGCTCTGCCCAGCACCCCGCCAGACTGTGATACCAGCTCTGCCCAGCACCCCACCAGACTGTGATGGCCAGCTCTGTGTCCGGCACCCCGCCAGACTGTGATGGCCAGCTCTGCCCAGCACCCCGTCAGACTGTGATGACCAGCTCTGCCCAGCACCCCGTCAGACTGTGATGACCAGCTCTGCCCAGCACCCCGTCAGACTGTGATGGCCAGCTCTGCCCAGCACCCCACCAGACTGTGATGGCCAGCTCTGCCCAGCACCCACCAGACTGTGATGGCCAGCTCTGCCCAGCACCCCACCAGACTGTGATGACCAGGTCTGCCCAGCACCCCACCAGACTGTGATGGCCAGCTCTGCCCAGCACCCCACCAGACTGTGATGACCAGCTCTGCCCAGCACCCCACCAGACTGTGATGGCCAGCTCTGCCCAGCACCCCACCAGACTGTGATGGCCAGCTCTGCCCAGCACCCCACCAGACTGTGATGACCAGCTCTGCCCAGCACCCCACCAGACTGTGATGGCCAGCTCTGCCCAGCACCCCACCAGACTGTGATGGCCAGCTCTTCCCAGCACCCCACCAGACTGTGATGGCCAGCTCTGTCCAGCACCCCACCAGACTGTGATGGCCAGCTCTGCCCAGCACCCCACAAGACTGTGATGGCCAGCTCTGCCCAGCACCCCACCAGACTGTGATGGCCAGCTCTGCCCAGCACCCTACCAGACTGTGATGGCCAGCTCTGCTCGGCACCCCGCCCCGACTGTGATGACCAGCTCTGCTCGGCACCCCGCCCAGACTGTGATGACCAGCTCTGCCCAGCACCCCGCCCAGACTGTGATGACCAGCTCTGCCCAGCACTCCGCCCAGACTGTGATGACCAGCTCTGCCCAGCACCCGCCAGACTGTGATGACTCTGTTCTGTCCCGTCGGACGGCGGCAGGCCGGCGGCACCTGGTCGCGGCTGCCCTCCGGCCAGAGAGACGCATCGGTCGATGGCGGCGCTGACGTCAGAGCCGGCTGGCGGCGGCGTCGGCGCGGCGGCCGCCGATGAATGGGTCTGCCCCCGAGCACCGCTCCTCTCCAGACCGACTGCACATCCTCCCGCACCCACCCCTCCCCCTACTGCCGGCACAGCCTGCCCACGCCACGACCCTGCTCTGACCAAACCCCGATATAATACCCCTACCGAGCTCCGACCGAACCCCGACTGAGCTAGAACCGAGCTCCGATTTTACCCCTACCGAGCCCCGACTTAACCTCTATCGAGCCCTGACAATATATCCAACCTCACGACGGTTAGTAGCAGAATGAAATGAGATTCTTCCGTAAAGCGTTAAAGGGAATTTTTCACCTTTCTGAAAGTCGTCAACTATACTCTGGTTGTAGTCGAAAATATGAAGTAAGTGCTGCTGAAAACGATGGTGATAGTTTTTGTCTCGAAAGTCACTTAACTTTCTACAAATTAAGTGTTTAAATTTGGGATGATGACGTCATTATTTAGCTATAGAAAGCTATAGAGCAAACCTTTAGCTGCCAAACATATGGCACAATCGTTTCCAGACAATTCTGGCGACTTAAATACAAAATTGTGGAACTGTGTCTTATCCCGCACCGAACACAATGACGAGTGCGAGGCATTGCGATAGCTCAATATAGTTTTTTATAAAATCAATCCATAACTGAGACTTCAAACGTGAAAAACATCAACTTGGACCGCAACCTATCGCGTTGGCCGTTGTTTACATCATACACGCCAAGGTTCGAGAAATACAGGTCGTCTGACTTCCAGGACCAACAATCTTGAAGTCGCTGTCAGCCAATCAGCGGCGGCACTAGCCTAGACCACATTTTGCCAATTATAAATTTAATTGCTTAAAAACGGATAAGTTTTGGGGAAAATTACCTTAAAGGGAATGTTTCACCTTTGTATTGGCTTCGAACTGAGATAGCCATTATCTTTGGCCGTTATTGAAATGTCGAAAATACTAAGGTCATTTTCCCCCAAACTTTGCCGTTTTTAAGCAATTTAATTTCTCATTTGCAAAATGAGGTCTAGGCTAGTGCCGCCGCTGATTGGCTGACGGCCACTTTGTCAGCCAATTCCACTTTGTTAGCCAATCAGCGGCAGTCTATAGCTCAATAATGACGATATCATCCCAAATTAAAAACCTTAATTTGAATAAGGTTAAGTGACTTTTCGAGAGAAAAAATATCACCATCGTTTTGAGCAGCACTTACTTCATATTTTCGACTACCACCAGCGTATATTTGCCAACTTTTAGAAAGGTAAAACATTCCCTTGAATAATTTAGACATTTCAATAACGGCCAAAGATAATGGCTATCTCAGTTCAAAACCAATACAAAGGTGAACCATTCCCTTTAAGCGAAGGCCCAATTTATTGTGTCGCGACGGCAGGGGCGTCCAACAAATACATAAAAATGGAAATACATTTGTGTAAGGGCATATGTCCCACTGGAACCCTTCGTGCGTTATGTAGTGTTCATGGCCCGTGTGATTGGACAGTGGTAGTGTTCATGGCCCGTGTGATTGGACAGTGGTAGTGTTCATGGCCCGTGTGATTGTTCAGTGGTAGTGATCATGGCCCGTGTGATTGGACAGTGGTAGTGTTCATGGCCCGTGTGATTGGACAGTGGTAGTGTTCATGGCCCGTGTGATTGGACAGTGGGAGTGTTCATGGCCCGTGTGATTGGACAGTGGTAGTGTTCATGGCCCGTGTGATTGGACAGTGGTAGTGTTCATGGCCCGTGTGATTGGACAGTGGTAGTGTTCATGGCCCGTGTGATTGGACAGTGGTAGTGTTCATGGCCCGTGCGATTGGACAGTGGTAGTGTACATGGCCCGTGTGATTGGACAGTGGTAGTGTCCATGGCCCGTGTGATTGGACAGTGGTAGTGTTCATGGCCCGTGTGATTGGACAGTGGTAGTGTTCATGGCCCGTATGATTGGACAGTGGTAGTGCTCATGGCCCGTGTGATTGGACAGTGGTAGTGTTCATGGCCCGTGTGATTGGACAGTGGTAGTGTTCATGGCCCGTGTGATTGGACAGTGGTAGTGTTCATGGCTCGTGTGATTGGACAGTGGTAGTGTTCATGGCCCGTGTGATTGGACAGTGGTAGTGTTCATGGCCCGTGTGATTGGACAGTGGTAGTGTCCATGGCCCGTGTGATTGGACAGTAGTAGTGTGTTCTCTCGAGTATTCACCAAGAGACATTGCTTGTTTTAGAACATGGCAGGGTCTGCGACTGCGAGGACATTCGTTCCATTTAATACATCTTAAATATTGAAACCGAAAGCCTGTTTGGTCAATTTGGAGTTGTTGGGCTTGGTAAAACATTCGGTACACACAATACTTGTTCAGGTCGATAGTTTGAAATGACGCCTTCGCCAGGCGCCGTTTTGTAAGGATTGCCCAAGCACATTGTATTTGAAAAGTGTGAACTGCTATGGATCAGCCATTTGTTGGTTTTGATATAAGCACCTTCAACTCTCTTCGTTTTCCAATACACTACCCTGATCCGCGCCATTCCGCGAGAGGTGGTGTCATCCTTCCTAGGGTTTTACGACCGCGGCAAGAAGACGGCGGCTAGAAGGAAACAGGAAATACACCATCCATGGAACATATTTTAAACCCCCTGTAATACCCTCTAAATACTACACACCCTCTAAATACTTTCGAGATAGAAAAGCCATCTGAAAGTATCCTGAACTTCTACTTGCAGTCCTCACAGTCGTCTGAGAAGCCTTGTGAGCTCGTGGCGCTGCAGCGCAGAAATCTGTCCGTCGTCAAGGACGGGTCCGTCGTCAAGGACGGGTCCGTCGTCAAGGACGGGTCCGTCGTCAAGGACGGGTCCGTCGTCAAGGACGGGTCCGTCGTCAAGGACGGGTCCGTCGTCAAGGACGGGTCCGTCGTCAAGGACGGGTCCGTATTCGCCAAGGACGGGTCCGTCGTCAAGGACGGGTCCGTCGTCAAGGACGGGTCCGTATTCGCCAAGGACGGGTCTGTCGTCAAGGACGGGTCCGTATTCGCCAAGGACGGGTCCGTCGTCAAGGACGGGTCCGTCGTCAAGGACGGGTCCGTCGTCAAGGACGGGTCCGTCGTCAAGGACGGGTCCGTCGTCAAGGACGGGTCCGTATTCGCCAAGGACGGGTCTGTCGTCAAGGACGGGTCCGTATTTGCCAAGGACGGGTCCGTCGTCAAGGACGGGTCCGTCGTCAAGGACGGGTCCGTCGTCAAGGACGGGTCCGTCGCCAAGGACGGGTCCGTATTCGCCAAGGACGGGTCCGTCGTCAAGGACGGGTCCGTATTCGCCAAGGACGGGTCCGTATTGGCCAAGTGGCAGGTGCCTGTACTCCCGTACACAGGTACTGTACTCCCGTCTGCCCGCTCGGCTGTCGCGGTATACTCCGCCATCACAGGTGCTGTACTCCCGTCTGCCCGCTCGGCTGTCGCGTGGTACCCCGCCATCACAGGTACTGTACTCCCGTCTGCCCGCTCGGCTGTCGCAGTATACCCCCCCCCCCCCCCCCCGCCATCACAGGTGCTGTACTCCCGTCTGCCCGCTCGGCTGTCGCGGTATACCCCGCCATCACAGGTACTGTACTCCCGTCTGCCCGCTCGGCTGTCGCGGTATACCCCGCCATCACAGGTACTGTACTCCCGTCTGCCCGCTCGGCTGTCGCGGTATACTCCGCCATCACAGGTGCTGTACTCCCGTCTGCCCGCTCGGCTGTCGCGGTATACCCCGCCATCACAGGTGCTGTACTCCCGTCTGCCTCGGTTGTCGCGTGGTACCCCGCCATCACAGGTGCTGTACTCCCGTCTGCCCGCTCGGCTGTCGCGGTATACTCCGCCATCGCTGATTGGTGAGTGCGCCTTCGTGCAGCTGCGGGGGCTGGGTTCGTCTCCGTGAAGCCAGCCCGCGGCTGCCGATATCGCAGGCGACACGACTTTGGACCAATTTGGTGCCAGACTGCGGTCAGAGACAGGGACTCGGGGACTGCGCGTCAGACCATGGATAATTTAACTAGTCTGGAGGGAAGGTGAGTGAAACAGCCGGAGCATGGCGGCTAGAAATCAAACGCACCATTTTCCGACCAGACTGGAGCCTCGTCATTTACGCTCCAAGGACGAGGGGCCCGACCGGCGATCACTCGGCCAGCTGTGTGAGTAAGGCTGCCGTCATGAAGAGCTGCATCTGATCCGCCACTGCACAGAGGCGAGACAGATTAGCAGCAGCCGAAGGACGAGACCAGACTACACCATACTGCCATCAATCGCTACAACAAACCTGAGTCAACCAGTATGTGCGTGATGCACAAACTAACACAAACGTGTCGGCCACACTGATGGCTACTGATTGGGGAAGAGGGAACCGCGGCAGACACCGAGACAGAGGTTGGGCAGACCAGGGGAACCGAGCCGGCCTCTGCGGGCGGGTCTCCGCTTGAGAGCACGGGGTGGCTGTCGGCGGGGATGGTCACAAAGACTGCCTGCCAGGGACTCAGGGGGAGGGGAAGGGGGTCCGAGCGCGCCCCCTGATGACGCTCTATTGGGGCCGGCCTCGAACGGCAACAGTGCTGCGGCGGCAGAGCAGATCTATTTCTGGCCGAGCGCTGAGTGGACGCCGCTCAGCCCACAGACCGGCACCACAGCCGTATCCCGGCTCTGGCCGTGCCCCGCCCCGCTCTGCCGGGCCGTATCCCGGCTCTGGCCGTGCCCCGCCCCGCTCTGCCAGGCCGTATCCCGGCTCTGGCCGTGCCCCGCCCCGCTCTGCCAGGCCGTATCCCGGCTCTGGCCGTGCCCCGCCCCGCTCTGCCAGGCCGTATCCCGGCTCTGGCCGTGCCCCGCCCCGCTCAGTCAGGCCGTATCCCGGCTCTGGCCGTGCCCCGCCCCGCTCTGCCAGGCCGTATCCCGGCTCTGGCCGTGCCCCGCCCCGCTCTGCCAGGCCGTATCCCGGCTCTGGCCGTGCCCCGCCCCGCCCCGCTCTGCCAGGCCGTATCCCGGCTCTGGCCGTGCCCCGCCCCGCTCAGTCAGGCCGTACCCCGGCTCTGGCCGTGCCCTGCCCCGCTCTGCCAGGCCGTATCCCGGCTCTGGCCGTGCCCCGCCCCGCTCTGCCGGGCCGTATCCCGGCTCTGGCCGTGCCCCGCCCCGCTCTGCCAGGCCGTATCCCGGCTCTGGCCGTGCCCCGCCCCGCTCTGCCAGGCCGTATCCCGGCTCTGGCCGTGCCCCGCCCCGCTCAGTCAGGCCGTATCCCGGCTCTGGCCGTGCCCTGCCCCGCTCTGCCAGGCCGTATCCCGGCTCTGGCCGTGCCCCGCCCCGCTCTGCCAGGCCGTATCCCGGCTCTGGCCGTGCCCCGCCCCGCTCTGCCAGGCCGTATCCCGGCTCTGGCAGTGCCCCGCCCCGCTCAGTCAGGCCGTATCCCGGCTCTGGCCGTGCCCTGCCCCGCTCTGCCAGGCCGTATCCCGGCTCTGGCCGTGCCCCGTCCCGCCCCGCTCTGCCAGGCCGTATCCCGGCTCTGGCCGTGCCCCGCCCCGCCCCGCTCTGCCAGGCCGTATCCCGGCTCTGGCCGTGCCCCGCCCCGCTCTGCCAGGCCGTATCCCGGCTCTGGCCGTGCCCCGCCCCGCTCTGCCAGGCCGTATCTCGGCTCTGGCCGTGCCCCGCCCCGCTCTGCCAGGCCGTATCCCGGCTCTGGCCGTGCCCCGCCCCGCTCAGTCAGGCCGTATCCCGGCTCTGGCCGTGCCCTGCCCCGCTCTGCCAGGCCGTATCCCGGCTCTGGCCCCGCCCCGCCCCGCTCTGCCAGGCCGTATCCCGGCTCTGGCCGTGCCCCGCCCCGCTCTGCCAGGCCGTATCCCGGCTCTGGCCGTGCCCCGCCCCGCTCTGCCAGGCCGTATCCCGGCTCTGGCCGTGCCCCGCCCCGCTCTGCCAGGCCGTATCCCGGCTCTGGCCGTGCCCCGCCCCGCTCTGCCAGGCCGTATCCCGGCTCTGGCCCCGCCCCGCCCCGCTCTGCCAGGCCGTATCCCGGCTCTGGCCCCGCCCCGCCCCGCTCTGCCAGGCCGTATCCCGGCTCTGGCCGTGCCCTGCCCCGCTCTGCCAGGCCGTATCCCGGCTCTGGCCCCGCCCCGCCCCGCTCTGCCAGGCCGTATCCCGGCTCTGGCCGTGCCCCGCCCCGCTCTGCCAGGCCGTATCCCGGCTCTGGCCCCGCCCCGCCCCGCTCTGCAGGCCGTATCCCGGCTCTGGCCGTGCCCTGCCCCGCTCTGCCAGGCCGTATCCCGGCTCTGGCCCCGCCCCGCCCCGCTCTGCCAGGCCGTATCCCGGCTCTGGCCGTGCCCCGCCCCGCTCTGCCAGGCCGTATCCCGGCTCTGGCCGTGCCCCGCCCCGCTCTGCCAGGCCGTATCCCGGCTCTGGCCGTGCCCCGCCCCGCTCTGCCAGGCCGTATCCCGGCTCTGGCCCCGCCCCGCCCCGCTCTGCCGGGCCGTATCCCGGCTCTGGCCGTGCCCCGCCCCGCTCTGCCAGGCCGTATCCCGGCTCTGGCCGTGCCCCGCCCCGCTCTGCCAGGCCGTATCCCGGCTCTGGCCGTGCCCCGCCCCGCTCTGCCAGGCCGTATCCCGGCTCTGGCCGTGCCCCGCCCCGCTCTGCCAGGCCGTATCCCGGCTCTGGCCCCGCCCCGCCCCGCTCTGCCAGGCCGTATCCCGGCTCTGGCCGTGCCCCGCCCCACCCCGCTCTGCCAGGCCGTATCTCGGCTCTGGCCCCGCCCCGCTCTGCCAGGCCGTATTCCGGCTCTGGCCGTGCCCCGCCCCGCTCTGCCAGGCCGTATCCCGGCTCTGGCCGTGCCCCGCCCCGCTCTGCCAGGCCGTATCCCGGCTCTGGCCGTGCCCCGCCCCGCTCTGCCAGGCCGTATCCAGGCTCTGGCCGTGCCACAGCCTGCTCTGCCTCCTCCCCCGCTGTTTAGCCGTTCCCGGCTGCCACAGCCTGCTCTGCCTCCTCCCCGCTGTTCAGCCGTTCCCGGCTGCCACAGCCTGCTCTGCCTCCTCCCCGCTGTTTAGCCGTTCCCGGCTGCCACAGCCTGTTCTGCCTCCTCCCCCGCTGTTTAGCCGTTCCCGGCTGCCACAGCCTACTCTGCCTCCTCCCCCGCTGTTTAGCCGTTCCCGGCTGCCACAGCCTGTTCTGCCTCCTCCCCGCTGTTTAGCCGTTCCCGACTGCCACAGCCTGCTCTGCATCCTCCCCGCTGTTTAGCCGTTCCCGGCTCTCCGGCACATCAGCCCGCCCCGAGTGACGCCGCCAGACGCCAGCGGGGATGTACTGTACGTGTGATGCTCAGTGCTCAGTGTTCAGTACTCAGCTCACTGCCCAGCCGTGTCCCGTCTCTGCCTCGTTCCGTCACTGTCCCAGCGCCCAGCGGCGGACGGCTGGCGGCCCTCAGAGCCATAGACAGGCGTACGGCGGCCCTCAGAGCTATAGGCAGGCGGACGGCGGCCCTCAGAGCCATAGGCAGGCGGACTGCGGTCCTCAGAGCCCTAGGCGGACGGCTGGCGGCCCTCAGAGCCATAGGCAGACGGACGGCGGCCCTCAGAGCCATAGGCAGGCGGCGGACGGCGGCCCTCAGAGCCATAGGCAGACGGCGGACGGCCCCCAGAGCAATAGGCAGACGGCGGACGGCCCTCAGAGCCATAGGCAGGCGGACGGCTGGTGGCCCTCAGAGCCATAGGCAGACGGCGGACGGCGGCCCTCAGAGCCATAGGCAGACGGCGGACGGCCCCCAGAGCAATAGGCAGACGGCGGACGGCCCTCAGAGCCATAGGCAGGCGGACTGCTGGTGGCCCTCAGAGCCATAGGTAGACGGCGGACGGCCCCCAGAGCCATAGGCAGACGGACGGCGGCCATAGGCAGGAGGACAGCTGGTGGCCCTCAGAGCCATAGGCAGGCGGCGGACGGCGGCCCTCAGAGCCATAGGCAGAAGGACGGCGGCCCTCAGAGCCATAGGCAGACGGCTGGGGTGGTCCCCAGAGACATAGGCAGGCGGACGGCGGCCATAGGCAGGCGGACAGCTGATGGCCCTCAGAGCCATAGGCAGACGGCGGACACTGGCGGTGCCGAAATCGCCGAAAGGTGGCAGGCCTTCTAAAAAAAAAATGCTAACGCGGCCCTCGCGGCCCTCAGAGCCCGCGAGCCGCCGACACGGTGACGGGTGAGACAGCGGTGCCGCGCCGTGACTGCCAGTGACGTGACGTCACGGCATGACGGCGAGACGGCGTCAGACGGCGTCTGACGGCGTCCGTCAGCGGCTGAACGCAGCTCTGCTCCGCACCGCCGGCGCTGGCTGTCTAATTGGTGGTGACGGGGAGAGGTGTGGCGGAGCGGCCGAGTGACGGTGAGCACATCCGAGCCAACTGACACATACTGACCGGGCCGCCGACTGCAGCGTGACCTGTCTAGTTTGGCGCCCCGCGTAACGGCTCAGATAGAGGGCTGCCGAGCTGACGCCGACTGCAGCGTGACCTGTCTAGTTTGGCGCCCCGCGTAACAGCTCAGATACAGGGCTGCCGAGCTGACCGAGCCGCCGACTGCAGCGTGACCTGTCTAGTTTGGCGCCCCGCGTAACAGCTCAGATAGAGGGCTGCCGAGCTGACGCCGACTGCAGCGTGACCTGTCTAGTTTGGCGCCCCGCGTAACAGCTCAGATAGAGGGCTGCCGAGCTGACGCCGACTGCAGCGTGACCTGTCTAGTTTGGCGCCCCGCGTAACAGCTCAGATAGAGGGCTGCCGAGCTGACGCCGACTGCAGCGTGACCTGTCTAGTTTGGCGCCCCGCGTAACAGCTCAGATAGAGGGCTGCCGAGCTGACGCCGACTGCAGCGTGACCTGTCTAGTTTGGCGCCCCGCGTAACAGCTCAGATAGAGGGCTGCCGAGCTGACGCCGACTGCAGCGTGACCTGTCTAGTTTGGCGCCCCGCGTAACAGCTCAGATAGAGGGCTGCCGAGCTGACGCCGACTGCAGCGTGACCTGTCTAGTTTGGCGCCCCGCGTAACAGCTCAGATAGAGGGCTGCCGAGCTGACGCCGACTGCAGCGTGACCTGTCTAGTTTGGCGCCCCGCGTAACAGCTCAGATAGAGGGCTGCTGAGCTGACGCCGACTGCAGCGTGGCCTGTCTAGTTTGGCGCCCCGCGTAACAGCTCAGATAGAGGGCTGCCGAGCTGACGCCGACTGCAGCGTGACCTGTCTAGTTTGGCGCCCCGCGTAACAGCTCAGATAGAGGGCTGCCGAGCTGACGCCGACTGCAGCGTGGCCTGTCTAGTTTGGCGCCCCGCGTAACAGCTCAGATAGAGGGCTGCCGAGCACGGGCCGCGTGGCACTGCCAGACCGGAACCACTGCGTCTGTCACGAGGTGGTAGAGTGCAGGGGCGTCGCCACAAAATTTTGAGTGGGGAGTTGGGGACCAGTCAGGTGTTTGGGGCGGGGGCGGGGGGGGGGGGGGGTGCGGGGGGCAGCCAGGTGTTTGGTACCCCACTCCCATGAGGCTAATGTTAAAATCCTGCTAATCTGGGGGGGGGGGGCTAAGCTGGAGTCCTAAATTCTAAGAGTGAAATAATACAGAATACATTTTTCATTTGATTTGAATTGTTGTAAAATAGTGAGACGGACATTTAGAGGGAAATATTCACCATTTTCCACACAAAAAAAATGGAGTTGTTACTTGAAATCGACAGACGAGACCAAAATATATTGTATATTCATTACATTTTGCATATAAACCTTCCTACCGCAAGATATTTCAAGTTAAAGTTGATCTGCGATCCACGCTTATAATAGTAGGTAGGTACTCTCAAGTATTTGGTAACGAATTTCGATTCCGGGCTTCTCTCGTAATGTTTTTTAACAAAATTGCATGGAAAATATGCCTTGGCACTCTGTCTATTGTGATTATGTGCCCTTCTATTCTTAATAATCCATAAACATTGAATAAAAAGGTAACCAAATTAGCCGTTAACTTATGTACCCAACGGCGGCCTAGCTAGTGGTTGCAACCCTCAATTTGTGAACATTGGTTAATTTATTTTCAACATTAGGAGTTTTGTATAGTTTTGTCTCTGGCTGTATAACACTATACTTTAGTTTATCATGAAAAATAATCATTTTTCAACAACAAAAAAAATCAACAAACAATGGAAAAACTGGCAATTAAATCGGAAGTTCACTTATGCACCCAACGGCGACCGCGTGTCGGTGATTTGTGTCATTGACCAATCAGGGGCGGTGCAACGTTTCTTGGCGCATTTACTTCAATTCTGGCCCTATGACTTGTTGTTTAAAAATGCAATATTCAAACCAGAGATTGTGATGGATGGGCATCGGCCATGGACATCGCCACCACTGGGGACACTAGGGACATTGTCCCTAGTAATTTTAGGCCATCCCTAATATGGTCCCATGTTAAAGTACTAAATCTAAGTGTTAAAGCACTTGGATTTGTCCCTACTAATTTTGAAACCGTGGCGACGCCATTAGATCATACTGTTCGTCACCATATGTAAGTACCTACATATTTATTAATTTCCCCAAATGTAGTTTTTGAAATACAAAAAGTTGTTATTTCACTTTTAAATTGAGGCATGATCAATTTGATACCAGATACCACCGAAAAACGCAGATAAATAAATCAAAATGTGAATATTTCCCTTTAAAATGAGTATGCCTACTGTTTTGGAATGTCACAAATATTGTTCATACGGTAAGTAGCTATTGGTTTGATTGTTGCATGTTTCTATAGTATTGTATAATTCACATCTGGAGCCCCTTTAGTTGAATTTTCACTTATATTGTTTTTTCCTTAGTTTGTGTTTCGATATCTATCAAACGATCGCCACTATAGTGATGTTATGTAAAACGGCGCACATAAGACAATACAATTACAGTCAAATCATGCAAGATAAAGGGACAAGTTTTGCACAGCATGTTCTTGCCACTGCGAACTTTATTATGTGCAAGTTTCGTAGCTCTAATATCTTCGTCGAAACATGGCCATCAAGCATTGCGAGAGGGGGGACAGACGGTACTGTTCGGCTACTGCTATCAGCGCGCACGAGCTGTTTTGTCGAATTGCTATTGGCCGGCGCTAACGATATGCTAGCAATTTAACCAATCATTGCAATACTTCTAGTAGCGGAAGTCCTCTGGGATCTACCCGATAATTGATGTCTGCCAGCCAGTCACTGGGGTCTTTATAATATATTAACAACTATATTGGTTAGTGCTTGTGCGAGGAACATATTGTATAGGCAAATTATAATTAGTTTTATCATTTGACCTCTTCCTCGAAATTAAAATATAATAGTACCAAAAAACGTTATATTAATATTTCGATCACAGATCTTCATCAGAAATTATACATTACCAAAACAACAACGTGGCGTTTGTTGTTTTGGTAATGTATAATTTCTGATGAAGATCTGTGATCGAAATATTAATATAACGTTTGTTGGTACTATTATATTTTAATTTCGAGGAAGAGCTCATAAATGATAAAACTAATTATAATTTGACTATATTAGCAACTAGTATGAATCTGAAAAAATGAAAGGTATGGTTCGATTCAGAAAATTATGTTTTATAAACCAGTGTCAATAACCCCAAATAAGCGATGTGAGTAGGCACACTCCTTTAATCTTGCAAACATTATAGTTCATACTAAGAAACCGACCATGTTTGCCAGATGCTGGATTAGTTGAGCCGCGGTGGTTGCCATGGTAACATAATCCTGCATAGCAGCTCCGCTTCCGCGGGTGCGCTGACTGGCGGCATTGACGCGCAGTCAATAAAGGCGAAATCTGACGTTATTACCATAAGATAATCTGAAAATGACTCTTATTGGAAGGCGTGCATGGTTCCATAAAACACAATATGTGACAAATATTTGACGGAAATTTAACAAAACGATATGAATAGACAATGCCTTTGGCATCTTAGTTATGTATCATCTGCTGAACAAACTGTTTTAAAAATGGTTGAAATTGCGACCTGAATACCACCTATTCTCACATAGGCAACCACTAGTGCTAACCCGTCCGATTCGCTGGACGATTAGCTGGCATCTCCGGGATGGAGGTATCCGCACCATTCAGCACGTTAATTAACTGGACTGGAACTGGAACTGCATAGGACATAATTACCTATTACCCGTCAAGGGATCACAAGCCCCACCAACTCCGGTGCGTCGGTGACTTATCCCATCTCCCACGTATGTGCTATGCATAGCTAGCTGGCATCTCCGGGATGGAGGTATCCGCACCAATTCAGCACGTGAATTAACTGGGACTTTAAACTGAATAAACTGAGCGGTGCCGGACAGACAGACAGACAGACAGACAGACAGACAGACAGACAGACAGACAGACAGACAGACAGACAGACAGACAGACAGACAGACAGACAGACAGACAGACAGACAGACAGACAGACAGACAGACAGACAGACAGACAGACAGACAGACAGACAGACAGACAGACAGACAGACAGACAGACAGACAGACAGACAGACAGACAGACAGACAGACAGACAGACAGACAGACAGACAGACAGACAGACAGACAGACAGACAGACAGACAGACAGACAGACAGACAGACAGACAGACAGACAGACAGACAGACAGACAGACAGACAGACAGACAGACAGACAGACAGACAGACAGACAGACAGACAGACAGACAGACAGACAGACAGACAGACAGACAGACAGACAGACAGACAGACAGACAGACAGACAGACAGACAGACAGACAGACAGACAGACAGACAGACAGACAGACAGACAGACAGACAGACAGACAGACAGACAGACAGACAGACAGACAGACAGACAGACAGACAGACAGACAGACAGACAGACAGACAGACAGACAGACAGACAGACAGACAGACAGACAGACAGACAGACAGACAGACAGACAGACAGACAGACAGACAGACAGACAGACAGACAGACAGACAGACAGACAGACAGACAGACAGACAGACAGACAGACAGACAGACAGACAGACAGACAGACAGACAGACAGACAGACAGACAGACAGACAGACAGACAGACAGACAGACAGACAGACAGACAGACAGACAGACAGACAGACAGACAGACAGACAGACAGACAGACAGACAGACAGACAGACAGACAGACAGACAGACAGACAGACAGACAGACAGACAGACAGACAGACAGACAGACAGACAGACAGACAGACAGACAGACAGACAGACAGACAGACAGACAGACAGACAGACAGACAGACAGACAGACAGACAGACAGACAGACAGACAGACAGACAGACAGACAGACAGACAGACAGACAGACAGACAGACAGACAGACAGACAGACAGACAGACAGACAGACAGACAGACAGACAGACAGACAGACAGACAGACAGACAGACAGACAGACAGACAGACAGACAGACAGACAGACAGACAGACAGACAGACAGACAGACAGACAGACAGACAGACAGACAGACAGACAGACAGACAGACAGACAGACAGACAGACAGACAGACAGACAGACAGACAGACAGACAGACAGACAGACAGACAGACAGACAGACAGACAGACAGACAGACAGACAGACAGACAGACAGACAGACAGACAGACAGACAGACAGACAGACAGACAGACAGACAGACAGACAGACAGACAGACAGACAGACAGACAGACAGACAGACAGACAGACAGACAGACAGACAGACAGACAGACAGACAGACAGACAGACAGACAGACAGACAGACAGACAGACAGACAGACAGACAGACAGACAGACAGACAGACAGACAGACAGACAGACAGACAGACAGACAGACAGACAGACAGACAGACAGACAGACAGACAGACAGACAGACAGACAGACAGACAGACAGACAGACAGACAGACAGACAGACAGACAGACAGACAGACAGACAGACAGACAGACAGACAGACAGACAGACAGACAGACAGACAGACAGACAGACAGACAGACAGACAGACAGACAGACA
Source organism: Chirona hameri (assembly GCA_036785665.1). Lineage (NCBI taxonomy): Eukaryota > Metazoa > Arthropoda > Thecostraca > Balanomorpha > Balanidae > Chirona > Chirona hameri. Next base: position 82,713 of record JAXIVJ010001019.1, read on the forward strand.
GACAGACAGACAGACAGACAGACAGACAGACAGACAGACAGACAGACAGACAGACAGACAGACAGACAGACAGACAGACAGACAGACAGACAGACAGACAGACAGACAGACAGACAGACAGACAGACAGACAGACAGACAGACAGACAGACAGACAGACAGACAGACAGACAGACAGACAGACAGACAGACAGACAGACAGACAGACAGACAGACAGACAGACAGACAGACAGACAGACAGACAGACAGACAGACAGACAGACAGACAGACAGACAGACAGACAGACAGACAGACAGACAGACAGACAGACAGACAGACAGACAGACAGACAGACAGACAGACAGACAGACAGACAGACAGACAGACAGACAGACAGACAGACAGACAGACAGACAGACAGACAGACAGACAGACAGACAGACAGACAGACAGACAGACAGACAGACAGACAGACAGACAGACAGACAGACAGACAGACAGACAGACAGACAGACAGACAGACAGGCAGACAGGCAGACAGGCAGACAGGCAGACAGGCAGACAGGCAGACAGGCAGACAGGCAGACAGGCAGACAGGCAGACAGGCAGACAGGCAGACAGGCAGACAGGCAGACAGGCAGACAGGCAGACAGGCAGACAGACAGGCAGACAGGCAGACAGGCAGACAGGCAGACAGGCAGACAGGCAGACAGGCAGACAGGCAGACAGGCAGACAGGCAGACAGGCAGACAGGCAGACAGGCAGACAGGCAGACAGGCAGACAGGCAGACAGGCAGACAGGCAGACAGGCAGACAGGCAGGCAGACAGGCAGACAGGCAGGCAGACAGGCAGACAGGCAGACAGGCAGACAGGCAGACAGGCAGACAGGCAGACAGGCAGACAGGCAGACAGGCAGACAGGCAGACAGGCAGACAGGCAGACAGGCAGACAGGCAGACAGGCAGACAGGCAGACAGGCAGACAGGCAGACAGACAGGCAGACAGGCAGACAGGCAGACAGGCAGACAGGCAGACAGGCAGACATGCAGACAGGCAGACAGGCAGACAGGCAGACAGGCAGACAGGCAGACAGGCAGACAGACAGGCAGACAGGCAGACAGGCAGACAGGCAGACAGGCAGACAGGCAGACAGGCAGACAGGCAGACAGGCAGACAGGCAGACAGGCAGACAGGCAGACAGACAGACAGACAGACAGACAGACAGACAGGCAGACAGGCAGACAGGCAGACAGGCAGACAGGCAGACAGGCAGACAGGCAGACAGGCAGACAGGCAGACAGGCAGACAGGCAGACAGGCAGACAGGCAGACAGGCAGACAGGCGCTTATCAAATAGTAATATAGATTCTAAAGCCGGCTCGCTGTAGAAATGGTGACGTCACAGCTCAAGTGTTGCCAGGCAAATTGACAGGGGCCGTCTGCTACCCTCCTCCTGTCATCTCCGGCCAACGCCCCCTGTTGCCACCCGCTGCCGCCAGCTCGCCGTCGTCCATTGCCCCTTGCCCCACCCCCGCCCACCCCCGCGGCCACCGCCCGCGGCGTTGTGACGCGATCCATCCGAGCCACAAACAAAGCCGTTCGTCACCGGAGAGCAGTGCAGTGGGGGGACACTCAAAAGTACCCAAGATCCATAAATACCCGAGTCCATAAGTCCAAGAACCATAAATACCCGAGTCCATAAGTTCCCGAGTTCATAAGTGCCCAAGATCCATAAATACCCGAGTCCATAAGTTCCCGAGTTCATAAGTACCCAGAATCCATAAATATCCAAGATTCATAAGTGCCCAACGTTCGCGGGGGGGGGGGGGGTCGCAGGAGGAAGGGGTGGTAAAATGCTCTGACTTGCTGGACAAAGTCGGAGAACATAATGTCTTTTACTTGCCAGATTGGCAAATGTTTCATCATGAAGGATCTACAAGAAAAGCATCATGCTGTTTTATTTGCATGGCCATGAGTTGCTACATCGAATAGAACGATATTCATTGTAAAATAAAGGCAAGATTTACTGAATTTTCAGGGCTATTTATGGGTCGCACGCACCGATATTATTCCACACAGTAACATTAGTATCAATCTGGCAACTCCTGACTGCCCTTGCCGACCGCCAGCCCATTATACCAAAAATATAGTTGTTTTGATATACCATACACACTACTATTTCTAGTAGTCAGCGGTTTGAGAGAACACTTGGAACACTTATTGACTTAGCGATTCACACGCACACACGCGCACGCGCACGCGCACGCGCAGGCACAGCCACAGACACAGGCACACGCACACGCACACGCACACGCACACGCACACGCACACGCACACGCACACGCACACGCACACGCACACGCACACGCACACGCACACGCACACGAGTTTTCGATTGCCGCGTTGCGCATCTCGCTACGGTTATTTCATCGGAAGATAACGTGGGGGGAGGCGTGTTCGGCTGAATACCCCAGCGGGGCGCGGGATAATTAGGGGACCCCCCCCCCCCGGTTAACGACTGTTTTGCCCTGAGGACCTGACGCAACCCCCCCCCCCCCCCCCCCCCCCCCCCACCCCGTATTGTTTTTCGTGATGACGACCAGACGTCACCCCCCCCCCCCCCGCTCACCGACTCTTCGTGATGACGACCCGACCCCTCCCTCCCTCCCTCCCTCCCTCCCTCCCTCCCTCCCTCCCTCCCTCCCTCCCTCCCTCCCTCCCTCCCTCCCTCCCTCCCTCCCCCCCACCCAACCCGGTCAACAACTTTTCGCAGATGAAGCTGAGCGTAATTTTGGCCCCCACCAAACTCGAATCCTAGATTCGCCAGTGCTGCTACTGCCCCCCCCCCCCCCCCCCCACCAGTCAACCACTTTTGTTTTTGACTGCGTCTGTGACTACGTCCCCCCCAGTAAAAAAAATCCGTGGCGACGCCCCTGGCTGCAGACATCCTCACTCTTGGCAATCGCAGCTGCCCGTCTGCCTAGTTTGTTTGTCTATTTATTAACAAAATGCTTCATTTTGAAAGAAAGGCTTAAGGTAGTTCATTGTGTGAAATCGACATTCCACCATGCACATTGAGTTTCAGTCAGGTTAACAAGTCATTCAAACCATCAAAATTGGTCAATCATGCCCTTGATGCTGAGAAATACTGATGAGCGAGACTGGGGTAACATGGTGATACAAACAACTAAACTGACTTAAAATTGACAATGTCTTTCATCTTGGATCAGCTTGCAGAGCAGTTTATCAGAGTTTCTGCAACTTTATGTTCCATGTATGATCAAGATTTCACAGAGTATACATATAAATATGGCTTTAAAGGGACATTCCCACCTTAACACTAGTTTTGAGTTGAGATAGCTAAGTTAGTGGCCTTAGAGCGAAACTTAGGGGGGTAACATTGAAAACAAACAGATATCTGGTCTAAGAGAAATTCAATTGTGATTTTAAAATTTGGGCCTTAGTAAGGCCCACCCTTATATGGAGTTTTGTACCGATGACGTCAGCTCTCGTTATGGCCGGGTGTACTTGTTTGGAATGAAACCTTGATTTTCTATGATCGCGAATCGTGATGTTTGATTGTTGATTGATGTGTTACGCCGTGCCATCAACATTTGACCAGTTTGGATCTTTTTAAGTCAATAATTTCAATTTAAGAGCAATCAGGTATGCCTCGAATACCCTGTGTTGTGTGTGGCGAATCAAAGATTTATACTACGGTGTACAGGTGAGTCGTCATGCTATTTCATTTACCAACAGCTAACGGCCCAACAGGTTCCTATTTTCCTATCAACGTATTCACTAATTATGCTGTGATTATCGTTTCAAATATCACAAGAGCATAAGCCAGACAAAAGGCAATTTGTTTAGCATTAGGAGAAAAAATATTTGGGTAATCAGACGCCTATGACGGATACTTTTGTAAAAAAAATAAGTGGGAAAATGTGCCACGTGCCATTATTTTAAGATTGAAAAGAAGGGTTTGACACATTACAAAATTGAAAGAGGAAATTGTACTTTTACGTTACCCTGAGGCCTGAGGAGGATTTCAAAACACATTTCACCAAATAAAGTTGCTTATATTGTATATGAAATGCTGAAACATGCCAATTTTCTGCATTTTGTTCACATTTGGCAGGGGCTATGCCCACTGGTATTCCACTGCAACTGTATCCGCCAGTGGTGTTCTATCAATATGTTTGCTAGTGATGATGTTCATTATTCAGTGAGCAAAATTATAAATTATGGAAATGTAAGATTATTTGACCAAAAGTGATACAGGTAGGTAATATTCGACTCAGGTAGGTACCTGTCAGTGCGCCGTGTAATTCCATTCACAGTATGGCAGCATATGGTAACATCAGAAAAGCAGCTGCAATGTGCACCACAGCAAAAAATCCATATTTCTTCTGACAAAGGCATTAAACCTAACCAGGGTGTGTCAGGAAGCAATTATAATAACATAATCAAACCTGACCTAACCTTTACAGCAATTACGGTTACAGGGACCAACGTTTAGAACAATCCGCTCACTGCGCTGCAGCCCTACTGGGAGCTGTTGTACCCCAGACCCCCAGACCATCTTGTAGACAAAACCTAACCCTAAAGCGTAAATAAGTTGTCCGATGTATTAATGCAACCCAACCTAATCTAAACTATTTATAATAATAACGGCTTCGTCAGAAGAAATATGGAAATGCTGCCCTGGTGCACAATGCCTCTGTTTTTCTGATGTTACCATATGATGCTGTGACGTCATACTGTACATAAGATGGTGCACTGACAGAAAGTGTTTTACCCTGTGTCTTACCCCATGTGACCTGCCACTGTGTCTGACCCTGTGTGACCTGCCACTGTGTCTGACCCCGTGTGACCTGCCACTGTGTCTGACCCTGTGTGACCTGCCACTGTGTCTGACCCCATGTGACCTGTCACTGTGTCTGACCCTGTGTGACCTGCCACTGTGTCTGACCCCGTGTGACCTGCCACTGTGTCTGACCCTGTGTGACCTGCTGCTGTGTCTGACCCCATGTGACCTGCCACTGTGTCTGACCTGTGTGACCTGCCGCTGTGTCTGACCCTGTGTGACCTGCTGTTGTGTCTGACCCATGTGACCTGCTGCTGTGTCTGACCTGTGTGACCTGCTGCTGTGTCTGACCCGTTTGACCTGTTGCTGTGTCTGACCCGTGTGACCTGCCGCTGTGTCTGATCCCATGTGACCTGCTGCTGTGTCTGACCCTGGTTGTTGTACACTGGTTGTTGTACTGTATGTTGGTGTGGTCGTGCCATGACCTGAGCTCCCCCCCCCCCTTGAGTTGACCGCCCCTCTCTACCCACAGGCGGTAAAGAAGCGTCTGCCCCAGTCCGAGTCGGAGCCGAGCTCAGCGGCCAAGCGTCCCTCGAAGGAGGCAGGCAGGGCTGGCCAGCTGACCGAGCGCAGCAAGGTGGCCGCCCGCTTCCGGCCGGCCTATTTCCCTTCCCTTCACCTGCGTTTTTGCCTGAAGCAGATCGTTCTCATTTAAATAATCTGGATGGCTGTGTTGTACGGTACCTTTTTATTTTGCTCGGTAAAGGCTGAATAGGGACACTGTCGTGTGGTTTTGGTAACCAAAGGATACATTTTGTCGCATTATTCGTGAAGGAAGCACATTTCGGTTTGATAATAGTTGATCAGGTTGTTGCATCTGGCTAGTCAAGGGTGGGCACAATGTCGTGTATGATACTGTTAACTGTTCCCTGCACTGCGATACGAAAATAAATGTAGAAAGCATTACACTGTCTGCGAAATAAAATCATCAAGAATACAAATCGGAATATCAAACGGAAGATTTCGTGATCAGTGTCCTAAGTATGCTGTATGGTCTGTACTCTGTACACAAATTTTCAGCGAAATCGAGATACACTGCGGACCTTCGTATGTATGACCGTCCGTATTTCGTAAGATACGAAAATCCAAGACCAAAAACATTGGATTCGTGATCAGCGCATCGGATATGGTTTGTGGAACAATTTTCAGCGAAATTGAGATACCCGGCGGACCTACGTATGCATAGGCGTAGGAACAGGGGGGAGGGGCAGCCCCCCCCCCCCCCCCCAACATTTTTGATTTTACCATTACGCCTATGGGCGTTGCATGGAAAGAATCGACTTCAGAATGCCTCCGCCCCCCCCCCCCCCCCCCCCAACTTGAACATAGTTCCGACGTCCCTGTTCGTATGTATGTATGACCGTCCGTATTTCGTAAGGTACGAAACAATCCCAGATCAAAAACATTGGATTCGTGATCAGCGTATCGGATATGGTCAGTGTATCAATTTGCAGCGAAATCGAGATGCTCAAATATCAAACTACATTTGGAATAAATCTGCTCCTAGCTTGACGGTGTACGAAGAAGCATACGTTCAATGGTTGGTTTTGTATTCAAAGCGCCAGAATTGTCTAGAAAAAATGTGCCATATTTTGGCAGCGTAAAGGATTTCTATATAGCTCTCTAGAGCTCAATATGACGTCATCATCCCAAATTTAAACAACTTAATTTTTATCAAGTTAAGTGTCGTTTTCGAGAAAAAAAACATATCACCATCCTTTTCAGCAGCACTTACTTCCTATTTTCGGGTACAACCGGCGTATATTTGACAACTTTCAGAAAGGTGGCAATGTCCCTTTAACGGGCGATATTACTGGAGAACAATGTTCCAGCTACTTCAATTTGGTCGGAGAACCATAGTCTACTTTTACCACCCCCCTGGCAGGGGGTAATGACCAGCAACCTGCCGCAGCCGGGACTGACACCGCCCTGGTCAGGGGTCAAGGTCGAGGTCGAGAGAGGTGGAGATGGCAGCCAGGGGCCGAGCTGGACCGAAGTTGCATTTTCAAGGAGTACTTGCACGAACAACACCTCATAAAATGTTCGGGCGCGGCGAGAGAACGGCGGCGCGTGGCGTTAACAAAGTTTGACATGCTTGTAGGTGATCAAGTATGCATCAATTTAGAAAACTTAGCTTCAGGTCAAGTCAAGTCATCGGTTAAGGTCAGATCAAAGAGGCCAATCTCCAAAACAAACTCGAAGTACTGTTTAGCGACGTAACGGATTGAGCATTTGATCGTTAGTGACAAGGTCAGACCTCATTTTCTCGACATTATGCATCCTTCGCAGTTGTTATCGCCATCGGCAGCTTGCAAACGAAAAATCATTCCCAGCACAGCAAATGAGACACTGGGGTCAAGGTGGGGTCAAGATGTCAATATTTGCTGTCCAGGCTATCAACAAAGACTGTCCAGGTCGGCCAGCCGTCAGTGTTTGCCTCTGCAGACCGCAGCTCGATATAAGCCACCCGCCGGCCGCCGATACCGGAAACTTGGAAATAACTTCTCGTCCCTTGTCCAATCACGGACAATCCGTGTCAGATCTGAGAGGAGATGATTAATAACCACAGACAATCCGTGTCAGATAAGTGAGGAGAGATTATTAGTAATCACGGACAATCCGTGTCAGATGAGTGAGGAGATGATTAGTAATAACGGGCAATCCGTGTCAGATCTGTGAAGAGAGATGATTAGTTAATGGACCGGCACTATCTCAGCATGAAGCCGTAACATATCACGACACCTGGAGATATCAGGTTTGGCGGTGTGGTCAATCCACCAGTGCAATTCCTCACTGCAGGCGGCTACGCACCGCAGGACGATGTCCTACTGCTGACTGATAGGGGGTCTGCCGAAAGCGCGAAAACCACCACATATTCCGCACAACATATCATAGATGTTTATAAATTGTAGCTGTGGAGTCTGGCGGTATCCGTTACACCAGAGTGTGAACAGTTACATGGTCTGCATTTTGTCCAGCTGCCGGTTCGCTTCATCTGAGCAGTAGCAGCGATGTGCACAGAACACATCTCTCCCTGACCAGACTAACTAGGGTCCGTTATAGTGCCGAGTTATAGTGACACAGACAGGGCCGCCGGGCCGCCCGCGGGTACCTACACAGATAGGGACGCCGCTTCCGGCGAGGACGGGCCACTCCAGTGCCTGCCGGACCACCGGGTCGGCCGCCCCAAACGGCTAATGCGCAGTTCACACCTGGCCGGGCCCAGAGGCCGGACAGCTACCCTGTGCCGGGAAAATTGAACCCGTACGTGTTTTTTTCCGGAGCGGCCTAAAGCCATGTTCCGGGGGGGGGGGGGGGGTTACTTCTGGCAATTTGCCAGGCAAAGAACTACGTTAACCGGTGTATGTGAACCCGGAGCAAACCAAGGGAATAGGGTGGTCTATTTTACGTTAAGTGATTTGTTCAAGGTCAAAGCTAATATCTATCTTACGTTAAGTATTTCGTTCAAGGTTAAAGCTAAGTAAAACATATGACACACATACATGCATATTTTAATACATACAAACATACATACATTTGAATATACGCTTGTGAAAGGTGATAGTGGAGCCAGGGTGCCATCATTGCAGCAACGGGAGGCTGTTGCCAGTCTTCCTGGCTCCGGCGCCCGGGCGAGACCTTGTTGTGGAGTGTATTTAGCTGGGAGAAAAGTCCTAAATAACAAACAAAACAGTACCTATCGCAAAGGGGGAAAACCTGCGCATAGAGCCAAAATTGCGCTAGGCAAAAAAAAACGTTATATTTGATTAACTAAGCGTGTTTGATAAAGGAAATCGAAGAGGAGGCTAAGTAACTCCGGATAGTCGTCACCTAAGAGCGTTTGTAGGTTCAATGTGATGTTATTGTGTCGAGTGTAATTAATGATCTGCTGGCGTTTGACGTTATGAACAGGCCAGTTCATGAGAAAATGTTTGATTGTGTACCGTGGGTAACCTGGGCAATGTTGGCATTTAGGAGGCGGGAGTTTTTCGAATATATGGCAATGTGTGCTTCTGGTGTGTCCGGTTCTGAGGCGCGCTATAAAAAACTTCCTTTTCTCTGCAATTCTGATGGCTAGATTTGTAATGAGTGACTTTTGGCTTTATTGGGTGAAGGTGGAAGTGCGGAGCGGCGTCCCATTCGCGCTGGCGCAATGTGCCAAATTGATGGTGAATGTAATCTAGTATGTCTGGTAGCGGGCGTGGAAGATTTTTTTTTTTGGGAGGGGACTGCAGACTCAATTCGGCTACTTTATCGGCTTCGTCATTACCCTTTATTCCGGAATGTCCCGGAATCCAAAGGAGTTGTATTCCAATTTGCTTGTGAAGATATTTAAGGTGTTGTCGTATTTTGGAGATTAACGGGTTGCTGTAGTCGCGAATTGAAGAAATGGCGGCGAGCGAGGCGGATGAATCTGTACAAGTAACACTTTCTTTAGTTGTTTTTTTCGGATCGAATATATGTTAACGCTAATAATATTGCTGAAAGCTCGGCTGTGAAAACACTGTGTATATCAGGGAGGCGGAAGTTATTACTATGATTGTTCACGGTGTAGGCTCCGCCGGTTCGACCATCGTCCCGGGAACCATCTGTGTATATGAATATGTAGGTGCTGTGGTGCAATTTGTATTCTTGGGAGAGTGCGTGTGTCTCTGCCGCCGTGACTGTGTTTTCATTGTGTGTGAAGAGGTGGTGTTTGTCTGGTGTCGTATTTTTTAGTTGTTGGGGGAAGGGTTCTTGTACACACAGTAGTCCGGCCCATAGCCATATGCCGCCTGGGTGGGGAGGGACTCTCTCCTCCCCCCCCCCCCCCCCCCCCAGCGGAGAACCGAATGCAGCTGTGACGCGGTCTCAGCTGGGCTGTTCTGGTCTGCAGTTTTGTTTAGCGCAACACTCAGGCTGTACTACACAGCTCTGTATGCAGTATACACTGTGCACGCTGCACAGTATACACTGTGCACGCTGTACAGTATACACTGTGTACGCTGCACAGTATACACTGTGCTGCACAGTATACACTGTGTACGCTGCACAGTATACACTGTGCTGCACAGTATACACTGTGCTGTACAGTATACACAGTGTACGCTGCACAGTATACACTATATACGCTGCACAGTATACACTGTGTACGCTGTACAGTATACACAGTATACGCTGCACAGTATACACTGTGTACGCTGTACAGTATACACAGTATACGCTGCACAGTATACACAGTGTACGCTGCACAGTATACACTGTGTACGCTGCACAGTATACACTGTGTACGCTGTACAGTATACACTGTGTACGCTGCACAGTATACACAGTGTACGCTGCACAGTTTACACTGTGTACGCTGCACAGTATACACTGTGCTGCACAGTATACACTGTGTACGCTGCACAGTATACACTGTGCTGCACAGTATACACTGTGCTGTACAGTATACACAGTGTACGCTGCACAGTATACACTATATACGCTGCACAGTATACACTGTGTACGCTGTACAGTATACACAGTATACGCTGCACAGTATACAGTGTACGCTGTACAGTATACACTGTGTACGCTGCACAGTATACACTGTGTACGCTGCACAGTATACACTGTGTACGCTGTACAGTATACACAGTGTACGCTGCACAGTATACACTGTGTACGCTGTACAGTATACACTGTGCTGTACAGTATACACAGTGTACGCTGCACAGTATACACTGTGTACGCTGTACAGTATACACTGTGCTGCACAGTATACACTGTGTACGCTGCACAGTATACACTATATACGCTGCACAGTATACACTATATACGCTGCACAGTATACACTGTGTACGCTGCACAGTATACACTGTGTACGCTGCACAGTATACACTGTGTACGCTGTACAGTATACACTGTGCTGTACAGTATACACAGTGTACGCTGTACAGTATACACAGTGTACGCTGCACAGTATACACTATATACGCTGCACAGTATACACTGTGTACGCTGTACAGTATACACTGTGCTGCACAGTATACACAGTGTACGCTGCACAGTATACACTATATACGCTGCACAGTATACACTGTGTACGCTGTACAGTATACACTGTGTACGCTGTACAGTATACACAGTGTACGCTGTACAGTATACACTGTGTACGCTGCACAGTATACACAGTGTACGCTGCACAGTATACACTGTGTACGCTGCACAGTATACACTGTGTACGCTGTACAGTATACACTGTGTACGCTGTACAGTATACACAGTGTACGCTGCACAGTATACACTGTGTACGCTGCACAGTATACACTGTGTACGCTGCACAGTATACACTGTGTACGCTGTACAGTATACACTGTGTACGCTGTACAGTATACACTGTGTACGCTGTACAGTATACACTGTGTACGCTGTACAGTATACACTGTGCTGTACAGTATACACAGTGTACGCTGTACAGTATACACTGTGTACGCTGCAGGGCCTATTTTAAGGGAAAACCACTGGGGGGGCAAAAAGGTATCCCCATTTTTGGGGGCACCTTTTTGTGGCAAAAGGTACCCCATTTTTTCCTCCGCGGATTTGGGCCAGTCACTTGATTTTGGTATTCGAGCTTAAGAAATTCACTTTTCGAATTCACAAAAATTGATTTTGTGGACATTTTTCCGAGAAAAAAATTGGGGGTTAAAAAAAAAATCACAAATCCGAGACAGCCATTTGGAAGAAAATGTAATTTCCTTTCCTTTGACGTTTTTTATTTGCAATTTGCTTTGAAATTCTATTTTTACGATTTTCCCAACATTTATTGTTTTTCCACCAAAAATGGCATGACATGACGTCATTAAAACGTTATTATCTCCCAAAATACTACATAAATTTCATTGAAATTTAGTGAGAAGACTTATAATTGGTGCAGTATAAGGTACTGCAAGTTTTACGTTGATATCTATCACAGTTTTAAAGTTATTGAGAAAATACGGGAGGGGGCAAACTCTTCCCCCGCCCCCGCCCCCCCCCCCCCCCTCCCAGCGGGGCGCGTGTCAACGGGGCTGCATGAATTGCATCAGGTGTGCTGGTTTGCCTATCATTGAAAGCAAGGGATATATACAAACTTCAAATTAAATCACTTGAGAAAAGAAAAAACTTCCGTTTTCATGAAGTTTTCTCCTAAGATCATTTTTTTTCACGGTCAGTGCAGGGAACGCGCAGGAGGGGGGGGGGGGATACTTGTATTGCATCCCCCCATATTCTTGTGTGTGTGGGGGGGGGGGTTGCCCCTGATGTCCGACCCTGGATCCGCCAGTGGGGGCGGATGCCATCCCCCTTAGATTTGTTTTGGAAATAGCGGAAAACGACGCCATTTCGCGCCGCCATTTTTGATACAACTGCTTGCCTATCAATTGCCAAAATCCTGTTAATTTGTTTACCTCGGGTCTCCTCAGGTCACGTCACTAAGTCAAGTCTAGTTATCCCACCTCCAAAAAAAAATGTGAGGTCGTGCCGCCGTAGCACATTGTTTGACCGATCAGTTGAATACTCACAGGATTTAAGCAGGTTACAAACACCTACAATTCTGCTATTTCGGATGATTTTTATATCGGTGACCTAAGGTGAAGTATATTTTGTGACTTCCCAATTATAAGTCATTGGGGAAACATGAAAATGCATATAAATCCACAGGAAATGGCAAAATTTGCCCAATTTTCCCCAGAGTCCCGCATCTTTTGCAAAATACAAAGATCCAGTGGCGGATCTAGGGTTGGGCAAAATGGGCAATTGCCCCCCCCCCCCCACCGCCTGAAATCGGCGCAAGATTGACACATGTCCTGATATAGAAGAAAATCTCAGCAACTTTTACTAAGGAAAGTTAGCTTAAACAAGCGCCCTGGACGGGGAGGGAGGGGGGGGGGGCGAAATCCACCCACCCATCCTGTTTTTCGCAGATAGCGCAAAAATGGCGGCGCTGTACGCCGCCGTTTTTTGCATACCTGTTTGGAAATGAACTACCCGCATTATGTCAAATTCTTGATCTCGGATCATCTCAGGTCAGGTCACCAGACCTGGTCAGGTGATGACCCCACCTCCAAAATGTTTGCGGTAGTACCGCAGCCACAGTTTTAGGCCGATCGGTTTCAATCTTGCAGGATTTGATAAGATGATAGATACCTACAATTTGTTTATCTCGGATTTTTTGTTTATATCGGTGACCTAAGGTCAGGTCAATTTCGTAACCGCCAACACTGTTTTGTCAATAACTATCGACATAATGACGATAAAGAAGTGAAAACGGTACCAATGTGTTTGTCTCGTCGAGACACGTCCCCCAATATGCAACATGATCTAATCGGGTCACCACTTGACCTTGACCTGTGATCAAATTTATCAGTTGACCTAACCTAGTCAAAATTAACATGATTCAAAGCGCCTTGACAAGACAAACATGATGGCGTCAAACGTAATGCTTTATCTTTATTAGGTAAAAAGTTATTTGTGAGAAGAAAAAAACAGTTTTGCCAAAAAAATAACATTTTTGACATTTGATGACCTCTGGAGCCTAAACTATTGACCTAAGCTAAAATCTGAAGACACCCTGTCGATTGAATTTTTCAAGAGCTTTCCATTACTTTTCCGTTTGTTCCTAGCTATCATAGTTCATGTGATATCTGGGGATTTCTGGAGCGAAGTCCTAAAACTGTAAAATCTGACCTTCGATCACCTCTGGTGACCTCAATATTGACCTGACCTAAAAAAATACCGATATACTTTCCATAGAGCTTGTCTCGACCTATCTAACACCGTTTTCTGCTTGTTACGTTGCGTGGTTTTCGAGATCATAGGGGGGGGGGGCGTTTCGACGCCCCCCCCCCCCTTGAACTCGGCTCCTATGGGACGTACACCAAGCCAGAAAACATCGTTCGAAAGCTTGTCCAAAAGCATTTTGAAGCTATTTCGGCATTTTCTTAACAGGTCAATATTGAGGTCACCAGAGGTCATCAAAGTTCAAATTTTCCATTTTTAGGACTTCACTCCAGAAACCTCCAGATATCACAGGAACTATGCTAGCTAGGAACAAACGAAAAAAACAAACAAAGGAAAGCTCTTGAAACATTCAATCGACACGGATCGCCACGTATCCTCAGATTTCAGCTCAGATCAATAGCTTAGGCTCCAGAGCTCATCAAATGTAAAAACACTATTTTTTAGCAAAAGAGTTTTCACAAATTACTTTTTACTTGAATATGATAAGGAAATAATTTTGACGTCATCGTGTTTGTCTCGTCAAGGCACTTCAAATCATATTCATGGTGACCAGTTTAGGTCAACTTAGATATTTGACCTCAGGTCAAGGTCAAGTGGTCCCCTAATTAGGTCATGCTGGACATTGGGAGACGTGCCTCGACGAGACAAACACATTGGTGGCAGTTTCACTTATCTATCTTTGTTTTGTCGAGAGTTATTGACACAAAAGTGTTGGTGACTTCGGATGACCTCGGCTGACCCTGTAGGGGTCACTGAACGAAAATTGCACCTGGATCTTCAAGAATGTCCTATGATAACACGATCTAGAAAGAATTGGGCTGATATCGTGCGTATCCTCAGAATAGGAAGCATTTGAATATTTCCCCATTGACTTATAATGGGTAGGTCACGAAATTGACCCGACCTTAGGTCACTGATATCAAACATCCGAGATATACGAATTGTAGGTACCTATGACTTTATAAAATCCTGTAAGTACGATGTCTGTCGGCCAAAAACTGTGGCTATGGTGTGACCACAAGCTTTTTTGGAGCTGGGGTCACGTGACTTGGTCTGGTGAGTGGTGACCTAACCTGAGATGAACCGAGGTATTTTTTTTAACATAATGTGGACAATTGATGTTTGAACAGCTATGCTAAAAACGGTGGCGCTGCGCGCCGCCGTTTTTCTGCTATCCTTGAAAAACCTGTGGGAGGGGGGCGTCTAAACGCCCCCCCCCCCCGGCACGGCGCGAGTTAAATCAGCTATCAATGCATAAGCAAGCCAAATCCGATGCGTTTTCATAATTGTGTGACACTTTTTGGAATTCCCCCCCAACACCCGTTCTGGATCCGCCAATGCAAAGATCCATGTGGTATTTGTATCCTGTGACCTCAACGATGTAAAATCTATTCACCCTGAGGTCATTCGTCATTTTTCTTCCATAACTGTTTTTACCGAACCAGTAAGGCGCCGTAGTTGGCGATGAACGAGCGAACGCAAAGGAAGTGTATGGCGAATTTCAACTCGATCAGGGAAGTAGTTTCTGAGATACAAATACGTGGTGCACACGTGCGCACATGCAGAAGCACCCCACCCCTGACTTGTGAGAATGTGGCGGCTGAGAGATCCCTAACCACACGCCAAATTTGAACACAATCGGCTCAGCAGTTGCCCCCACCCACTCCAAATTGTGTGGCGACGTTCCTGATCCAACAACACCCCCCTCTCCCCCACTCTGCCGCCAATGGGTGATGTTCCAAGGATATTGAAATTCAAGATATTCCGGAAATAATGTGAAGATACTTATTTTGGCTGGGAAATACTAAAACTTAGGAATATCATGACATTTTCATTGGATTTGTATACATTTATCACCAGGTAAACATATTTTATTTTAATTGAATACCTATCAAGCGAAAAATGACATGGAAATACTGAAATCAGGGTGGGCAACATTTCTTGACTGGGGGGGGGGGGGGGCAAAACGGCTCACTGGGGGGGGGGGCATTTGCCCCCCCCCCCCCCCCAGTTAACATGTTAAAATAGGCCCTGGCCCTAAAATAGGCCACAGTATACACTGTGTACGCTGTACAGTCCTGCCCTGCGCGCACACTTGTGCCGTGAAAGATTCCGGATCAGGTAAGTTTTGACAGCAGGCGGCAAGCGGCCATACCTTATCCCGGAATGGAAATAACGGGTGATAACATCCAAAGAGCCGTGTGCTCTGTTTGCTCGTATCTCAGCCGGTTATGAAAGCATGCCAACCAAGGTTGCTGGGTCTGAATTTATTGGCGCTGAAACCAAACAAAGGCTGTTGCTGTTTTAGAGAAGGAAGTCTGGCGGCAGATCGTCCAGTGCGCACGTAAGAGTGGCATTGTATTATAATGTATAATACTGGGGGACGGAATTCATGCATCAAATATAGCTGATGAGTTGAATAGCTGATGAGTTGAATGATTTATACTAATTGTCAATGACAGCAAATCATTCCATATTATTTTATGATTAAGTTAAAGATAGTTATGTTAATTTATATCAATTCAATATTAGATAAAATATTTGATACATGAAGTTAACCACCGTGAAAAGTATTTGTTTCATCGTTCCCTGGATACTCTATTCGTCAATGTGTCCGCACTGCACTAACATAGATGTTATTTTTGTTCGATATCACTATCAGAACGGCCGTTTTTTGTTGTAATTGTAATAAGTTCCATATCAAGACGAGTGAGGAACAACAGGAACGGCTGCACAGCCGCCGTCTGCTGCAGAGCACATTGTCTGCAGTTCATTTGATTGATGAAGGTCGAGACAGAGGCGGCGACTGTTCAAAACAGACCCACTACCACTCAGCTGCGGCAATCCCTCCGGCCCGGGCGGGGGCGGGGGCGGAGGGTACAGGCATGGGACGTTCCTCCCAAACACTGTCGTTACGCAGCAGCATGACCTTGAGAGAATGGCCGGCCCTATGACTCAGCACTGCACACTGTGCAATACACCCACACTGACACACCTCACCGACAGGCGCGGCTGCACACCAATGGCTACTTCTGATGCACGTGATATTTGAACACACATCGTCACCTTGAAGAAGACGGCTACATAGTGCGGATAACCGGATTAATTACCGGATTAATTACCGGATTAATTACCAGATTACAGCCGGGTGAATGTATGTAATCACGTATCATCTCATTACAAAGGTAATTATGTTGTGACATTTATACACGCGATATACGGAAAATATCATCAATAGTTTTGTCTGTCAGCGAGCGCAGAGCACACCAAATAATGTAACGTAATAAAACCACGGCATGGCGTGACCGCTTAGTTTGAAGACCATGGTGCACGGCAAGAGCTGCCACAACGTGTGGCTCCTATATGGTGAACGCCAGACATTGGCGATCATTCAAAGGAGGGCCCAAGGCTATAGAACGGGAGGGCAGCCTATTATCACAATCGGCATTCGGCTTATTACGTCCTATCCATGAAAATGTAGCAATTGCTTTCGTCTCTGTTGTCTCAATCTGTCGCTGAACAGCAGCGAGTGCGATCAGTAGCCCATGTTTAGACGTCCCGTATGGCCAGTGCTGACAGCGCACACTGTACACTCCCACTCGTGTACCCAGCTATGAGCTAACATGCCACTGCTTCTGTCGGGCCGCCGCGCGCGCGACGCCTGGAGCCCACTCGGCGCGGCCCAATCCAGCCGCTCTGTTTGGCGTCCGACTGCTGAGTATTTGGCGTGATCGGCACGTTTGGCGTTCCTAGGACTCCGCCGCGTGCCGCCACCTGGACAGCGGACAGCGCTAACCGCTGCAGGGCTTCCAAAACCGATGTTACCGGGAAATGTTACGACATTTCCGTAACTTTACCGGCCGAATGGCAGAAAATAATTGCATAGACGAAATACCTACAATTCCATTTGCATAATTTTGCAAATCTGACGATCTTCAAAAACAACCCCACGCACCTTTAACTTAGGTAAGCGGGTGGGGTAGCGGGGCGAAACCATCTAGCTTTCATTTTCACTTCATGATATTTCAGCAAAACACGAACAAAAACAGAAACAGACTGTGCATGAAAAGCCGCCTATTTTGAGTTGTGCTTTACGCGAACCCTGTGATGAATGTTTAATGCACCAGCGTCCGATAAGACCACAGACACTCCCGATCCACCCCCACCGTTCACATATATCAGACCCCTCCGTCGGTGGGTGACCTGTGAGCTGTGACCTGTGACCTGTGACCGACACACGCACACCTGACGGCTGACGGCTGACCGCTGACCTCTGCTCACCTCCTTGTGAATGCGGTACGTGTCGACGGCCCAGACGGTCGGCACGTGCATGGTGAGTAGCTCCGAGAGCGACACCTGCTTGTTGTAGACGCGCGCGCAGATGAGCCGCGTCTTGCCGACGGCCGTGTCGCCGACCAGTACACACTTGACGGTCTCCTCGTGCGGCAGGTCATACTCCATCCTTCATCCCGCCGCGCCGCGCCGCTGCTGCTGCTGCTGCTGCCGCTGCTGCTGCTGCTGCTGCTGCTGCTGCTGCTGCTGCTGCTGCTGCTGCTGCTGCTGCTGCTGCTGCTGCTGCTGCTGCTGCTGCTGCTGCTGCTACTGCTACTGCTACTGCTACTGCTACTGCTACTGCTACTGCTACTGCTACTGCTACTGCTGCTGCTGCTGCTGCTGCTGCTGCTGCTGCTGCTGCTGCTGCTGCTGCTGCTGCTGCTGCTGCTGCTGTCTGCCGGTACACAGTGGGGGAGGGGAGGGGAGCGGTGTCATACTCCAATACTCCATCCTTCAATACTCCAACCTTCATACCGCCTGCTGCTGCTGCTGCTGCTGCTGCTGCTGCTGTTGCTGTCTGCCGGCGCACAGTGGGGTCAGGGAGGGTCGCTTCGCATCTACACAACGATTTTGAATTGCAACGGCCATAAAGAATGGTGTACCCTACAGACAACAATATTTCAAGACCATTTTGAACCTTTCTTTCTAACCGGTGTCACAGCCGGTGATTCATTGAATATCAAGCCAGCACTAAAACTTCCAGCCGTCAGCTGCACCTGCACGGGGCGCTATCTGGGTGCTGACCCCGCCACACTAGAAAGCGGGCTGACCACGAGCAAGACGCAATGTTACAATGAAGACATTACATATATGTGTCGCCTTATGGTAAATGACTTGAAAATAGCCCTCAGTCCAACAGTTTTGGAGCGGAGGTGTCAACAGAGGAGTAGATATTGCCATTATAATAATTAGCAAGGAGAGTTTTATGGAAGGAAGACCAAACAGTCTTGGACATCCGATTAGACACACAATCTTGGTAAGCTCTCATCTATGTTTTGGTATCTTGGTAACAATATTGGCAAGCTCTCATCTATGTCTTGGTATCTTGGTAACAATCTTGGCAAGCTCTCATCTATGCTTTCCATAACTTTCGTTGATTGACATATTTGACTTACTTGATTTGATTGAATGTCTTTCTGTGAAATAATTGTACATCAACTAACTCACGATATCCCTAATATTCACCAGCGGTGACAAGATGGTAACAACTACAAACTCCATGTGGAAATATTCGGCAGGTATGCGCGCCAGCGAGTCATTTCGCTGACACTCCTGACAGCTGACAGACGGCTTCATTCCAATATACTAATTACCGCCCCGGGTATACTAATTACCGCCCCGGGTATACTAATTACCACCCCGGGTATACTAATTACCGCCCCGGGTATACTAATTACCGCCCCGGGTATACGAATTACCGTCCCGGGTATACTAATTACCGCCCCGGGTATACTAATTACCGCCCCAGGTATACTAATTACCGCCCCGGGTATACTAATTACCGCCCCGGGTATAAGCCAACTGAACGAACACATATTAAGCTGTCAATAATCTATACATATACATGGTGTTCATCAGTCGAGCTCCTTCAGGATGTTTGAAACTGAAACTCTTGTCCATCAAGCGTGTTAGGATGCGGCAATAAATACCCAACGCCAGCACATGACCAGTTTGGTAGACGGCCGCCACCAGCCGCCGGAGGAAACATGTCAACCTGCCGCCACCTAAACACCAAGGAATGTGCCCTCGGACTCGGCGGATCCCTCCAAAGGTCCGCGGTAACATCAACACACCGCACGGGCTGGCGGCGCCGGCAGCTCGGGCGGCCCGTGTCGCCGCGGCTGCCGCGCAGTGCAGCTGGAGCGGCCCTGTTTGCCAGCTCAGACTGTTGCACAGCCGGTGCTGCGGCGCGCCATTGATCGGGCCGACCGTGCAGAGTCGGTCATGGGACCGGTCCGGCGACCGGCCGCAACCTCGGCAGCGGCACACAGCCAATCCATACATACACCGGGGCCGCGCCGCCAGCGGGCTGCACGTGACAGCGCCAGTACATCTCTGTGTAATTCGCAGTGGCACCAACCAGGGGACAGGGGACGGCCGGCGCCACCGAGTTGGGAAATCCCATTACCCAACGACATGCCGGCGGCCGCCCGCTGACACCCACTGGCCCCGTCCACGAATCGCAGCCTCCCCAGAGCACAAGAAATCCGGCAACTCGTCCACGCTCGTGGGTAACCAGTCAGCCCATCCAGTTAAAAGCTCAAGTAACCAATCCAGACATCTCTGAGACGCATTCACACTGTCTCTGAGAAGAACTTCGCTGATATTATTGCCCGTTTGTACAGTTCTGACTACAGCTCATTATTGACGTTTGAAAGTGTTGAGTTATTAGTTTGGTGCTGCATCAGTGAAATATGGTGGAAAATCGCATTCATATATAGTAGAAATATAGTTAATTTGGTGCTAAGTCAATACAAAACGGCGATGATAATAATATTACCCAGGATAGAGATGGTCCTGATCATGTGTCGCCAACTCTCAGGTAGCCAGGTAGACACAGGTAGGGGCGGAACTTTATATCTCTTTGGGAGGGCCCGAGCCCCCCAATGCTGAGCTGAGCACCCCCCATCCCCATGGTGCTCTGCCCCCCCCCCCCCCCAATGTTTTCCTAAATGTGTGCCCCTCAAAAATTGCAAGGACTACGTACAAATTGTTCTGTTTATAATTGTTCGTATTTTATCATTGTGATTCCATCTTAGGACCATTCAATCTTAGAAGTATACAAGCATTGTGATTCCATCTGCGACTGCTTTTTCGATTATGATACAATGTATAAGTTGGCAGCATGGATTGTCCTTTTCGAATAAGTCCGTAGATACAAGGTGCAGGCGTTCATATTAGCGAATAGCGGAGGGAGAGCATGACGAATTAGCGATAGGAGTGCTCTATTTAAATGGTGTTCAATGGCATTTGTTGTAAATGTATTGCTTGCCTGGAATAAGGCTGATAGTTAATGCAGCCTTTTTGGCTCCCTGGTATTCCAATATCCTAAATATCCAATTAGGTTAGGTTGTTCTGACCAAAGGTGCTTGCAGCCTGCAGGTCGAGAAAGGCCCAAAAAAGTTTGTTTGGGTGCCAAATCTTAGAAAGCTCATAAACTCCCAGCATGTATCAAAGTTCACTTTATTACGCATTACGGACTGATTTAAAACACTTCATAGCCATGGGCTCCGCCACGGGGGACGGGGGACGTGTCCCCCAAAAAACATTTTCAGATTTTAACATTACGCCTATGGGTGTTGCATGGAAATAATTGACTTCAGAACACCTCTGCCCCCCCCCCCCCCCAACTTTCGGAAGGTGGCAGCAGGGGCACAGACAGGGGGGGGGGGGCAACGGGGGCAATTACCCCCCACCCCCCTTACGGGTCACAGAGGGCCCCACCGAGATTGGCCCAGATACCATTTGCATTAGCTAAATGGCTTTCAAAAAGTCACAGAGGAGGCAAGGGTCACTGGTGCATGTCAAGGGCCCTCAGAGACACTGAAGGGCTTTCAAAGCCGGCCCAGGGGGCCTCTTGGGCATGTCCAGGGGCCCATTGAGCCCACCGAGGGGCCCAAAAACTATCCAGGGGCCTCTCGAGCATGTCCAGGGGCCCATTGAGTATGTTCAGGGGTCTCTCAAGCCTGGCCAGGGGCCATTATAGTCTGTTTTGGGCCTCTCGAGCCTGCCCAGGGGCCATTAGAGCCCGCCCATAGGCCTCTCGAGCTTGCCCAGGGGCCCACTGAGTCTGTTCAGGGGCTTCTCGAACCTGCCCAGGTGCCTCTCGAGCTTGCCCAGGGGCCCGTTGAGTCGGCCTCTCGAACCTGCCCAGGGGCTATTAGAGTCTGTTTAGGGGCCTATCGAGCTTATCCAGAGGGCCATTGAGTCTGTGAACGGGGCCCTCGAGCCTGCCCAAGGGTTGCTAGCCGTCGCCTGGAGCGCCTGCTATAGCTGGAGCGCCTGTTAGACGTGGTCGGCGCGGGCATAATGAGCGGTAATGTGCTGTACTCTGACCCACCTGGTGCAATGTTTTCTTGGGTTTAAAAATGGGAATTCTATAAGTCTGATGCGTTTTTGAATTCGGGGGAGGGAGCGGAAGTACAAAAAAATCCTCTCAGGAGAGTGTGTGCTGCAATATTTGTCAGCCAGGGGCGTCGCCGACGGGAGGGTCGGGGGGGGGGGGGTTGGAGGTCTGGGCAAACTCCCCCACTTTAAGAAGGCGGGGGAAAGGGGGGGTCCCCCCACACACTTTTTGCGGGACAAATTAACAATTTATCGCAAAAAATTGCCTTTGCAGTGCAGTCAAAATCCAGCTATCTAGTCTATCTGTCAAAAACTGGAAAATTTCGCGCCGCTTCGCAGCATGCCACAAGTTTCGCAATTGCTTATACAAATTTGGAAAATGGGAAACAGAATTGCATTGTCTGTCTGGTAGAGGCTCTCCTTGGCGGTAATTGCTGGCCCCAGGGCCCATTTCCTTCATAAAATATTCACTTTCAAGTTTCAAGCAGGCTACATGTTTAGCTAGTTTGCCGAGTTCCGAAAAAGGCGACGCGAACGCAAAGACGAGGAGATCGACACCCGGAGGCTGCTCCAGCGGTGCACAATTTGCTGGACCGAAGAGCTAATAGTGGAAACAGGCCAGGACCATCTCATCAAGCTATCTCACCTCACGGTCTGGTTCCAATATTAACATTTCGTTTTCCAGGACCTAAAATTAAAATTGTCACGCCGCTTCGCGCGTCACAATAGTTACGCAGTTAAGATTTATACAACTTATCGGTAGTCATCGTCATAACGAAGCCATAGTCATCGCCATCGGTTCGTCGTAACGCTGAATTGAATGAATAGCATTCTTAGCTTATTATCCTCTACAGGGCCCACCGCCTATATTTCTGGGTTGTATAAGGCAAAACCGTAAAACTTTCGCGGCGCTAACTAACAAGTACATACCTACCTACTATAACATGAAAATCCACATAAAAAATGCTGCAAAGGCATAAATACACGTATCAAAATGGGGTACATTTTTCGACATTTCAGCCGTCCCCACACTCAAAAGCCGACCCCCCCCCCCCCTGTTGTCAGCTAAGATAGGTTGTATCTCCTGTACGTAACAATACAAATTAGTAATGCGCTCAGTACAATGCCTACTGAGGGTCCTGGTCCAATCCAGCTCATCAAAAGTAAACGAAGAAAGATTGTTAAAAAGGGGGCCTCACAAAATAAAGTGGCCGAAATCCGTAGAGTTTGTCATATCCAGGGGTATTTTTTGGGGGGGCTCTCCCAGGGGCTTGCCCCTCCCCCTTTCTGAAAGTCTGGCTGCGCCCCTGGGTGGCAGCGCCCTTGTTCATAGCTGTAGTGGCTTAGATCTCAGTGACACAAACTTAATTTTGGGTGGAAAGTGGCTCGCAGTGGATACTTGCCGTATTCTTCTTTTTGCTAGTCTGATGAGAATATTCCACTCCTTAGTGAAAGATCCACCAAACGAAGCCAACCACTAATGCTTGCATAACCGTCAGTCTCCCATCACTCAGTCATCAAGTTGTGTATGCATTATTATGCCACAACTGTGTGACCAACAGGTGCTGTTCCACTAGAATATGCATTATTATGCCACAACTGTGTGAACAACAGGTGCTGTTCCACTAGAATATGCATTATTATGCCACAACTGTGTGAACAACAGGTGCTGTTCCACTAGAATATCTTGTACAGCTGCAGCATGGTACTTTTGTTGAATTCTCCACTTTGAATTGTCTATTTTGATAAAACTTAGCACTCGGCACCCTAACTCACAACCAATTATATCTCCCTAGATCTTTAGGTGCACCACAAATTTACCAATATTTGGCTGATTTTAGTCTTCATTGGGTGGTCATGACTGGGTTGACCCCCGCATCTGACAGTGACTTAAGGCATGCCAATATGTTTTTCATTGATAATATTGTGTTTTTTTTGTAGTTTTAATTTAATTTCATAAAAATGTCGTCCTCAAATTAGAGTACATAATTTATCAGTATTGCCCATAACCATCAGATCCTCATTCAGTATTCTCAAGCTGTTTGCACTTTGTTAAGCCACATCTTTGGATTTGCTAGTACTATTAACAGATCATTAACGTGTCTTGATACACGAGAAGCTAAGGGTTTGTAACTTTTGTCTTATTTGTTTTCTTCAATTTGTCAATGCCTTTTGTAACTGGATGAAGTCCCTTGGTGCATGTTGGCAGCTGCATGTTGGCAGCTGCATGTTGGCAGCTGCATGTTGGCAGCCTTGATGATGATAAGGTTGTGACTGACAGAATATATTACCTACCAGAATGGACGTCATCCACCTGAATGGTATGGTAAAACAAAAATACGACTGCCAAGGAAAAATCATGAAGCCCACTTGGTTTACCCAAGCTGAAAACAAGGAAAATTTAATGCATGTTGAAGGGAACATGATGATTCTAGGCTCTTTGCCCTTGGTACCTTTTTTGTATGTGCTGACCAGGTGTAACAAATGAAAAAAGACAAGATTCTTTTGACCATTATCATGCAAATTCATATTATATTCTGCCCTGTTGTTGTGAAGAGTTGTTGGTTCCTGGTTCCTGGTTCCTGGTGTGATTGAATCTACCGTTTTGATAAACTTGTCTTACAACTTTTGCACAATATTGATTTGTGTTCGATGTGTTGGTTCATGCAATATTGAGTAAAGTGTGTCCAAAGGTCTTGTTTTTTTCCAATTTGTGTTCACATTTGACCTGCAGAAGGGTTGATACAAATATAACTGCGTAACTATTCATGGAATGCCTGTTTTATAATATTTTTGGCATGTGGCTTAAAGACAGCATCCGAAATGGTATGGCAAGCAGACATGTGCATGGATCTCAAAGTAGGATCTATGATCCCAGAGGATCTGTCGACAAACCGCAATGTTGGATCTATGATCCCACTAGATCCACGGCAAAATACAACAGTGAATCTGGGATCCCAGTGGATCTCTCGATTAAATTTGGCAACGGATCCCACAGGATCCCATGATAAACAATGAAAATGGATCTCTGATCCTAACGGATCTCGGATCAGACATATATTAAGCCATAATTATAGTATTTCTTGACAAAATATAACTAAATGCATACACCCATGCCAGTTGCATTTACAACGAATTAAAAGTACTGACAATTACTTAAAATATGGGTTCTAAAAATACACTTCTGTATAATGGCGGATCTGGGATCCCAGCGGATCCCAATGCAATATGGTGCCTGCGATCTCGGATCCCGGCGGATATGTCGACCAATGTTGAAGGCGGATATATGATCCCAGTGGATCAATCGTCAAATTGTGAAGGTGGATATATAATCCCAGTGGATCCGGGATCCAGGTCCCAGATATCAGATCCCGGGATCCGTTTTCGGGATCCGAGCACATGTCTGATGGCAAGTGTTAAGAATGTTCTTTTTGTGAAATATATACATCCATGCTGCTCAAAGTTCTCCTTTTCTGTCATTATGACAGACAGAAATCAAAATTTGACCCTATAAATGGCGATGAATTTCACCATTTTGGCTCAGGTAGCCATGTGGAGATACGGAAATTTGTGGGTAACCAGCCTGCCACTTTCTTGACGTCTGAGGCTCCCTTCACCATGCCGTCACCCCGGGAGTAGAAATCCCTTTGCCCAACTCGATCACGTGTTAAATGCACGAACTTTACCGAAGGAATAAGACATAATTTTAGTACATAGAGCACTAACCATCCGTTCCACAGATTCAGCCATTCTTATCGTTTGGTGAAATGCACCTGATGTGGCGAAAATATCTGCATAAGTGGAAAATTTTAGATGTTAAAGTTAACCCTGCAAATCTAAAGAAAGGATTTATTTTATCATAGGGAAAAAATGCCATAGTATTTTTTTAAAGAAAATGGAATCCCTTTATCTTTTTGCTGCCAGATGCTACCAAACACGCATTGTTTATTCCGTTGTGCGGCGAGGGTACATAGTGTTTCAAACCTCTAAAACCGTGATATTTAAGTTGTTTTGACTTCGAATAATCAACAGAGAAGAACATTAGACTGGTATACCTATTGCACCTATTCAGACTGATTATTGATTCGACACTGATTGAATCGATTGGAATCATTCAATCAAAATTCCTTGAATAAAAAATAATTGATTCACCACCAGATCTTTTGATTCATGAATCGTGATTGCATCAAAACCCGCATCAAATCAAGGCTGATTGAATCAAAAGATTTAAGGATTGTTAACGGTTCAAGAACACTGGTAAATTGTGCAAATACATGCAGTCCCAGCAGCTACATTCATTTATACTGAAATACTATTGCTGTAACAATGTTTTAATGATCATATATGTGTATGTTTCCATTTGTATTGATTTGACATAAATTCACCACATATATTTGAATGTTGAATCAAACGTGAATTGATTAAAATATTTGTTTGATTCTTTGAATGGGAAAGAATCAATTCTCAAAACTGTATACGTGAATCGACCGGTGATTGAATCATTCAGATTCCAAATTGAATCATGATTGAATCGTTCCAAAAAAGTTGAATCAATAACCAGTCTGCATCTATTGCACCATACACCTCTTGATTTCCTGTCATACTGCTACTACCAAATCTGGGACGGTCTTAAAACCGGATATGCGCCAAGTATGGTGATATTCTTAAAGATAAATGACGAGAATCGCCGCGCCATAAACTCCTTTGTTCATTTGCTACCATATTGCAAAATATTGATGCCAAATGCTCTGACGTCACCCCGGGAGCCGCTTCTCCCTCGTGGGTAAACTTATTAGTAAAGGAATCTAGGGGGGCCGCAGCCTGCGAGCAACACAGGCAACAGGCCCGCGGGCTGACCCCGTCCCGTGTCAGGCCCGAGGGCTGACACCGTCCCGTACCAGGCCCGAGGGCTGACACCGTCCCGTATCAGGCCCGAGGGCTGACCCCGTCCCGTGTCCGGGCTGAGGGCTGACCCCGTCCCGTGTGACCGTGTCAGCCCGAGGGCTGACACCGTCCCGTGTCAGGCTGAGGGCTGACACCGTCCCGTGTCAGGCCCGAGGGCTGACACCGTCCCGTGTCAGGCCGAGGGCTGACACCGTCCCGTGGCAGGCCGAGGGCTGGCACCGTCCCGTGTGACCGTGTCAGACCGAGGGGTCACAGCCCTGTGGTTTGCACGCCGACACAGGACAGGCGCCTGAAAGGGACGTCACCGCCACCGGCCCATGCCGCCCGATATATGGTGGTATCAGGCATCAGCCCTTCCACGTGTGGCAAGAACTCGAGCAACGAAGGGATATCGCAGTCGGAAATGCCACTGACTGTATGAACGCAAGACCACGCCCCCAGCGGAAAGACCACATTGAAGCGGAACAAACGTGCGCCAGCTCGAGGCAACACACCAAGACCGCCGCACGGGCCGAACGGAGCGTGACAAGCGCCGTTCACACACACTCACACTGAGCAAACACACTGATATGCGATCGGCGTGTAGTGAGTGTATGGTCGCTGAGCTATTAATGCTCACTTTACACGGCTGCGAATCGACAGCTTTCTATAGAGTTAGTCCGTCTGCAGCGCACACCTGAACTCGGAAGTCGAACTGCGAGGAGGGGTCGGTCGTGCAGAACTGCCAGGCATGTCCGGGCCGGCAGCCGCCCGGAAGTCGCGGCGTTTCACTTCCGGTGTGTGCAGTGCCGGCATAGGCCTCAGCCGGTCACCGCCCATTCTCAGGCCACCGACCGGCCACTGGTGACAACTGGCCACTGACCACTGACCACTAACCACTGACCACTGACCACTGACCACTGACCACTGACCACTGACCACTGACCACTGACCACTGACCACTGACCACTGACCACTGACCACTGACCACTGACCACTGACCACTGAGGGCACTGACCACTGACCACTGACCACTGAGGGCACTGAGCACTGATCACCAGTGATGGCCTACGCTACGGAATTACGCTATGCTACGTATGGTTTTTAGGCCAAAGTTACGCTACCGAATTACGTTACGTTATATTTTGCTTCGTTACCGATTACGCTATTTTTCGTTAAACGTAGCTTATAATATATCGTACTACGATACAAAAGATACCAGGAAAATCAACAGTATGTAACGGTGATTTTTCGTTCATCCACATTTCTAACTTCCCTATCCACCAGCCGTCATGTATTTTTTTTTTGTGACAGACATTTGTGAAGACATTCGTAACACAGTCACAAAGCATCCTCATTAGTGAAATGTGTGGTGCAAAGGTCATAGCTAACCTATACAGGCGCGGGTCCAGGATTTCGGTCAGGCGTGGGGGGGGGGGGGGGGGCGCCATACAAAAAATTGTGCCCTACGGGCGCGTCTGTATGGAGCGACATGGGCGCGACCCGGGCTCAAGGGGGGGGGGGGGCTAGCGCCCCCCCCCCCCCCCCCCGCTGGATCCGCGCCTGCTATATCCAGACACCTTTTATTGATTGTTGCTACTTGCTGGTGTATGGTACCTAACCCGACATTGACTGGCGTAGACATTCTTCTAACGACCATTGGCAATAGTAATAGATCAGAAACCATTAAAGCTATTAAGCTCCCGAGTTTAACCAGCATTAACTTGTTCGCCACTGTAGCTCAGACGGTAGAGCGCTGAGCTTTAGATGGTAGACCTCACTCAGTGTGGCAGGCCGGGTTCAAGTCACTTCGGCACTCGCTATTTGTCCCTGACTAGGATGGCCTGCGGCTGGTGACAGTGGTCGCACTCGTCGCACACGCACAGGTCAGGTGACGTCAGAGGGCGGGGCGGACCTTGTCCTAAATGTCCAGGTATGTTCGTGTCGCAAAACTTTCGCTTTTTAAATTGTCAGTTACCAGGAATTGCGAGGTCTGATGGTTGGGTCAGGGCCTATGCAACAAGCTCTGCTTAGCGCGAAACCTGACGTCGAAAATGCATTCACTCAAACGATTTGGACTTAATTGATTAAAAAAAATCAAACTGAGAAAAAATGTCGATAACTTATTTTATGATACTGCAAATTCAGTGACGTCACAATCTACGATTTAGATGCAAACTAAGTTAAACGTAAAATAAGCCGTACAAATATAGGCATACAAACTCAAAGAATACCACACCGCTCAAAAATAACACCGCTTTTGCTGCAAAAATTTATTGGATTTTCAAAACGTTTGTGACAAACAGTATCCACGTCTCGACTGAGGATTTGCCCTCAGTCACCTTCGGCTGAGACGCCAGTCAACGGCGAGTTGAATCAATAATATATGGCGCCTTAATTACAGGGAAACAGGCAAACAGTAATCGGTACAGACCCATAAGACGTTATAATTTAACAATAAGGTTACCCTCATCTATACAAGATACCAATGACAATGATATCTTGTATCATTGTCATTGTATCATTGTCATATCAAAATAGGTTGCTGATGGTAAGAGATACCCCTTACCATCAGCAACCTATGCTCTGCGGGGCAGCGCCATGGATTTGTGTCGGGGAGGGGCAAACCGAAGGCAAGGGCTCCATTTGAGAAAGGGACTTCCCGGTTATTTTCGTGGGGGCCTCGTCAAACATCTTCTTCCTAGGGGCTTTCTCGGAATATGTTGTGGTTGTAGAAGCCTTCTCTGAAGTATCCAATGAACAACTTTCCCGGTTATTGTCGTTGGGGCCTATGTGGAGTATATATCAGTTGTCTTCTTAGTGGCATTTTAAGAGCTTGTCTCGGCTGTCTTTTCGCGGCCTTCTTGGTGCTTGTGTCGGGCATCTCTTTAGTGGATATTTGGAGCTTGTGTGGGTACTTTTTAGGGTCTTCTTGGAGTTTGTCTCAATTGCTATTTTAAGGGCCTCCTTGGAATGTGTCGTGCTGATTTGTTTGTTTAGGTGCCTCTTCGAACATCGCCCGGTTGTTATTTCAAGGAGCGACTTGAAACTCATTCCAATTGTCTATGTATTTAGGAACTGATCGGTATTTATGTATATTTGCGAGGGCCTCCCTTTGTTTTTATGGGGCCTCCTTAAGTCCGGGGCGCAATATTTGCCCGCCCCCTGCCCCTCCCCCGTTGTGGCGCCACCCCCTGATGTTATGCTACGAAATACCTTGCGTAGCAGTTACGTTATTTGAATATGTTTCGGTAGTACGCTACGAAATACTTCAATTACGCTACGGAACGATTTCCTGAGCTATGTGTTACCAAAAACATACCGCAGCGTAATTATTAAAAAAGTAGAATTTTAAGTATTTAAATCGTAGCGTTAATTAATTAAAAAAATTACATCGTAGCGTAATTCTAAAAAAGCGTAACTCTAACGTAGGCGATAACTGCTGATCACTGACCACAGACCACCGATCGCCGACTGCCGTGAGTCGCTCTCCCCCTCTCCCTCTCTGGTGGGCCAGGAGCGTCTCGCTCCCTCGCTCTCTCGCTCTCTCGCTCTCTCGCTCTCTCGCTCTCTCGCTCTCTCGCTCTCTCGCTCTCTCGCTCTCTCGCTCTCTCGCTCTCTCGCTCTCTCGCTCTCTCGCTCTCTCGCTCTCTCGCTCTCTCGCTCTCTCGCTCTCTCGCTCTCTCGGTGCCGCCGTGTCTGAGACAGGTCGATACACGGCGCGGTCCGCCGCCGCCGCCGCCGGCTATATTCACCCCCGCAACCCATACAGAGCGGCTATATACGGCCGACACGCCCGGCCGCCGCACCGGCTCACCCGCCGCCCGCAACGCGGCGCTCGCAGACAAACTGCTTCCACGTCCAACGAAACATATCACCCGAGACGCGGGTAAGCCTCAAATCGGCCGCAGCCAGGTCACACGGCCAGGTCCGAGAAGTCGACACAGTTAGGCCGTGGCTGAATGTGTCCATGCCATGGCTCAGGCCAGCCTTTAACATGTCACGTTCATGGTAATGTCCGCATCTACAAACCTGTACCAAACTCGACAGGGCTTCACAATAAACAACCGAGGAGATACAGATGATATCCTATAAGACAGTATCGAGCAGGTGTAGAGTTGACAGTCATACGATATTAGCTATCGACCAAGTAGATACAGTACACAGCTTACGACAAACTAACTTCCGAGAAGATACAGTTAATAGTCTACAATTAACTATCGACCAAAGAGATACAGTTGAATGTGTTACGATTAACTATCGACCAGAGATACAGTTGACAGTGTTACGATCAACTATCGACCAGAGATACAGTTGAGTGTTACGATTAACTATTGACCAGAGATACAGTTGAGTGTTACGATTAACTATCGACCAAAGAGATACAGTTGAATGTGATACGATTAACTATCGACCAAAGAGATACAGTTGAGTGTTACGATTAACTATCGAACAAAGAGATACAGTCGAGTGTTACGATTAACTATCGACCAAAGAGATACAGTTGACTGTGTTACGATTAACTATCGACCAAAGAGAAACCAGCCCGGCGACAAAAGAATGCCAGTCACTGGCTTCCAAACATCTGAATGATTTGCAACTCCCGGTCGGGACTGCGAGTGCCCAAGTTTCCCAAGAATGCATGCAATAGCAATGCAATATAAGTTCCATGCATTGCATGTCATAAAAATGGCAGCAGCAGCAGCGGCGGCGGCGGCGGGAGCAGCACGCCCTCCTGGCTTTCCTGTCCGCCCAGAAGATTAACGATAACCGGCTCTGGGCTTTGCACACATTTTTATCATTCGGTTAGCCTGTCGGCGGCACACACACAGTTACGCCCACACATACACACACCTAGAGCTGGTCGGGGTGAACGGCCGGTCGGCGCAGGTCCGCTCCCTGCAGGACAGAGGAGCGACGCCCCTGCAGACCCGGCCAGGCCCGGCTGCGGCGCTCCAGCGGGCCACTAGCGCACGCCACGTTCATGGGTCCTCTGACAGCCCGGCCCTGGACAGGCCCGGCTGCGGCGCTCCAGCAGGCCACCAGCGCACGCCACGTTCATGGGTCTTCTGACAGCCCGGCCCGGGACAGGCCCGGCTGCGGCGCTCCAGCGGGTCACCAGCGCACGCCACGTCCTCTCAGTTTTGACAGCCCGGCCGTCCAGGGGTGAGACAGCGGTAACGGAGCGGCTCTGTACAACGGTAGGGTTTGAGAGAGCTGACATCGGAGCCCGGGTGTAAGCGAAACTGCACTCTTCAATTGCGTCGGCGGAGACAGAGTCCCCTGAGTTTCTCTTCAGTAGGACCTACTGAAGAGGTCTAAATCAAACGGTATACACTGGACAGTCGCCTTGGTATATTACTGGGTCCAAATTGCACAATTCAACTCCGCGGTGCCTGCGAGCGAATATGCCAAATTTCCCTCCCTGCCAGTCTAAGTCTGCGACTTAGAAGCATTGCTCGGATCTACCGCGGCCATCAGCATCGGAGCGCCCCGCGGGCATGGTTTGCTGACGCGAGTGAGGTTCATATTGCCGTGTTTATATCTGTCAGAGCCTCAGACTGCATCAGATCTACTCTACTGGCGTGATAAGGAATCACGATTGCGCCGCCGCTGGTTTTGCACGATGTAGACACAGAGCCAGTCACCCTGCGTGCGAGTCAACGTGGTCGGTACGAACTGGCAGACTCAGACTCAGACCCTGATGTGGTATCGGCCGCGGTGGCGTGGCTCGCAGACTACCCGGCCAAACCGGAACTGCACTGTCTCCGGCCACCTCTGAACACCCCCGCGGGAGTGCTGCGCTGGATCAGTCCATTGTCCATAGTCCATACCCGGGATTACAGCACTCAGCTTCCGGGGTGCGATAAAGGCTGAAGCCTGAAGGCCGGTACCTGATTCGCCGGATTCGGATTGGCTTCACGGAACACTACAGTGGAGAACTTTAATTACCGTACCTACTATGTGGCATACAGTGATGTCGGGAGAGGCACACCCAGACCATATCACGTCGCGTCACTTGTGAAAAAATAACGAATGGCGCCCAAAAATTATGGCTGTGCGGTCGTGCATTTTTTAATATATAATAATATAAGGAATATAATTGAAATACGTCGCGTCACTATGATCTAACATGGTGGATGGTATGGTAACATGGTAACATGGTATGATCTGCAGTGCACTCCAGAAAGGCCACCTGGCGGCCCTGGTCAGACAGACCTATATCATGACGTCACACTATGATCTAACATGGTATGATCTGCAGTGCACTCCAGAAAGGCCATCTGGCGGCCCTGGTCAGACAGACCTATATCATGACGTCACACTATGATCTAACATGGTATGATCTGCAGTGCACTCCAGAAAGGCCATCTGGCGGCCCTGGTCAGACAGACCTATATCATGACGTCACACTATGATCTAACATGGTAACATGGTGATCTGCAGTGCACTCCAGAAAGGCCACCTGGCGGCCCTGGTCAGACAGACCTATATCATGACGTCACATCTCACACTGAGTATAGACGTTACGCGGCCCGGTGATCCATGTGCAGCGGCGCGCCGGTCCAGTTACCCCCGGCTGGTCCCCGGACGCCGGGCAGGTGTGCGCCTGCGGCCCCGCCCGTCAGCGGGGCAATATCGCGGCGCGCCGGTCCAGCCTTCACTGCCGGCACGGCGGCACTGCCAGGCTCCATGACCTCACCGGCCGACCTTTGGACGGCAGGGGGCGGTAGGGCACCGTTTGCATCATACGCTGGCCGGGTTTTCTCTGGACGGGTCGGCCGAGTGCGCCCATGACGCAATGAGAGGTATGGCACGTAGCGACAGAACCCCGCCACCACCCCAACACACACACATAGAAACCGCGACGATGCCCAGTCGGCGAAACCACCGCACCGGCGACGATGGCGAGTCGGCGAAACCACCGCACCGGCGACGATGGCGAGTCGGCGAAACCACCGCACCGGCGACGATGCCGAGTCGGCGAAACCACCGCACCGGCGACGATGTGTGAAACGACGACGTCAGCTGATAACGGGCAATGTCGAGGGCAATCACGGCACAGACGGGCAAATGCCGCCGGTGGTAATCACATATACGTAAGAGTTCGCGAATAAAGGTGAATCTGAAACCAGAGACACGCGTGGTATGCCCATGCGAACCCTTGCGCTGCGTGTGTACCGTAAGTGACGCATGGCCCGTCGATCATGTGCGTGTGTACCGTAAGTGACGCATGGCCCGTCGATCAGGTGCGTGTGTACCGTAACTGACGCATGGCCCGTCGATCAGGTGCGTGTGTACCGTAAGTGACGCATGGCCCGTCGATCATGTGCGTGTGTACCGTAACTGACGCATGGCCCGTCGATCAGGTGCGTGTGTACCGTAACTGACGCATGGCCCGTCGATCAGGTGCGTGTGTACCGTAACTGACGCATGGCCCGTCGATCAGGTGACGTTATTCAGCCGTGACTAGGCAGAGTCGTCTTCAGGTTGGGACTTTGGGAGGGCTGGGAGGCACGATTCCACATAGGAAAGGAAAAAGACGGATGAGGCTGGGTCAGGTAGACAAAGTCAACGGCGCCGCAGTATACATCCTTTCAGTCCGAACTGTAGCGAGACAGGGATAGGGACAGACAGATGAGTTGACAGCGGTCACCCGATACCACCTCTCGTCCAGCTCGTCTGACGGACGGTTACAGAGCTGCTGTGCCGGCCGCTCCCGCAGCTCTCCGGGGCGCCTATTCCCGAAGTGTCTATTATAAATTGTCATGTATGCTCGCCAGCCAATAGGAGTACGGCTGTTCAGTTGCACGTAGGACAGCGCAGCCGGACTCCTATTGGCTAATGGAGTACGGCTGTTCAGTTGCACGTAGGCCAGCGCAGCAGGACTCCTATTGG
Organism: Chirona hameri; assembly: GCA_036785665.1. Taxonomy (NCBI): domain Eukaryota; kingdom Metazoa; phylum Arthropoda; class Thecostraca; order Balanomorpha; family Balanidae; genus Chirona; species Chirona hameri. The sequence continues at coordinate 117,484 of JAXIVJ010001019.1, forward strand.
CTAATGGAGTACGGCTGTTCAGTTGCACGTAGGCCAGCGCAGCAGGACCCCTATTGGCTAATGGAGTACGGCTGTTCAGTTGCACGTAGGCCAGCGCAGCCGGACTCCTATTGGCTAATGGAGTACGGCTGTTCAGTTGCACGTAGGCCAGCGCAGCAGGACCCCTATTGGCTAATGGAGTACGGCTGTTCAGTTGCACGTAGGCCAGCGCAGCCGGACTCCTATTGGCTAATGGAATACGGCTGTTCAGTTGCACGTAGGCCAGCGCAGCCGGACTCCTATTGGCTAATGGAGTACGGCTGTTCAGTTGCACGTAGGCCAGCGCAGCCGGACTCCTATTGGCTAATGGAGTACGGCTGTTCAGTTGCACGTAGGCCAGCGCAGCCGGACTCCTATTGGCTAATGGAGTACGGCTGTTCAGTTGCACGTAGGCCAGCGCAGCAGGACCCCTATTGGCTAATGGAGTACGGCTGTTCAGTTGCACGTAGGCCAGCGCAGCCGGACCCCTATTGGCTAATGGAGTACGGCTGTTCAGTTGCACGTAGGCCAGCGCAGCCGGACTCCTATTGGCTGGTGGGCATTGGGGTGTCCCAAAAAAAAACTTTTTCGTCGGTGCAAGCTTGCCAATTGACACGGCGTTCTTTATTCCAATAACAAGTATGCCAAATTTCATTTCGATCCTTTGAGTTTTGGTCCCCCCCCCCCCCTCCCCCCCCCCCCCCCCCCCCGGGCCGCCGTAAGTTGTTGACCCCTACCCAAAAGGCAAAAATGAAAGGCGTCGTACAGACCTCCGCGTGTGCTCATTTGAAAGCTCTTGTCGAGTAAAATAAACTCTAATTCAGTCGAAATCCTAAAAATTCAAGTGTGCGTTCTATGAGTCATCAACAGAGCCCAAAAGCAAGCCTTCAATAGAGCTCTATTGAAGGCTTGCTTTTGGGCTCTGTTTATGTCTCATAGAACGAAAACTTGAATTTAGAGCATTTCGACTGAATTAAAGTTTACTCTACTCGACAAGAGCTTTCAAATGAGCACACGCGGAGGTCTGTACGACGACTTTCATTTTTTACCTTTGGGTAGGGGTCAACAACTTACGGAGGCCCGGGGGCCGGGGGGGCGACCAAAGCACTCAAAGGATCGCAATGAAAATTGCCATACTTGTTATTGGCCTAAAGAACGCCGTGCCAATTGGCAAGCTTGCTCCGACGAAAGTTTTTTTTTTGTTACACCCTAGGCGGGCATGCATGACGATTTATAATATACACCTCGGGAATACGCCCCCGGGACATGCCGGGTCAGCGCCCCCCCCCCCCCCCTCTCAGGTGGTTGGCCTGGCAGCGCCTCTGCGCCCGCACGTGGTGCCCCGCGTGCGCCAGTTTCCGTGTCCGGCCGCCAGGAGCGTCAGCTGACTTCAAGGTCGCCGGTCAGCTGACCGCCCGGGGCGGCTGGGAGACGCGGAACTACTGGCCCACTGGCGCGGACGATACAATCACCAGCGGAACTACTGGTCCATTGGCGCGGACGATACAAGCACCACTGGAACTACCGGCCCACTGGCGCGGACGATACAATCACCAGCGGAACCACTGGTCCACTGGCGCGGACGATACAATCAGCACCGGAACTACCGGCCCACTGGCGCGGACGATACAATCACCAGCGGAACCACTGGTCCACTGGCGCGGACGATACAATCACCACCGGAACTACCGGCCCACTGGCGCGGACGATACAATCACCAGCGGAACCACTGATCCACTGGCGCGGACGATACAATCACCAGCGGAACCACTGGCCCACTGGCGCGAACGATACAATCACCAGCGGAACCACTGGCCCACTGGCGCGAACAATATCATCACCAGCGGAACCACTGGCCTACTGGCGCGGACGATACAATCACCAGCGGAACCCCTGGCCCACTGGCGCGAACGATACAATCACCAGCGGAACCACTGGTCCACTGGCGCGGACGATACAATCACCAGCGGGCTGTACACCAGCTACCAGCTCACTCTGCATCCGCCACAGGCCAGGCGAGTCAGCCGCAGGAGCTCCGAGGTTTCGGCTTCGTTCCGGACGCGCCGCCAGGGAACTGAACACTCCTCTGGCTGGTCCTGCCCGACTTCCAGCCATCAGTGAATACGCCACAGGTCTGACGTCCCCTGACGGAGCCAGAGCCGCGACTCTGGGCAGCTCGGCCTGCGGAACGGACGGCTAAAGGGGATGTATGGTCACGCCTCCCACATGCAGCGGAGCCCGCCCCGTGCCGGCCGCCACCCGTCTGGCGGAGTCCGCCCCGTGCCGGTCCGTCAGAAAAGCTGCGGATGCTGACATCAGACGGATCTGGTCACTGAGTCACAAAGTCAGTGACAGAGTCAGTCACAGAGTCAGTCACAGAGTCAGTCACAGAGTCAGTCACAGAGTCAGTGACAGAGTCAGTGGCAGAGTCAGTGACAGAGTCAGTGACAGAGTCAGTCACAGAGTTAGTCACAGAGTCAGTCACAGAGTTAGTCACAGAGTCAGTCACAGAGTCAGTCACAGAGTTAGTCACAGAGTTAGTCACAGAGTTAGTCACAGAGTCCGTCACAGAGTCAGTCACAGAGTCAGTCACAGAGTCAGTCACAGAGTCAGTCACAGAGTTAGTCACAGAGTCAGTCACAGAGTCAGTCACAGAGTTAGTCACAGAGTTAGTCACAGAGTCCGTCACAGAGTCCGTCACAGAGTCAGTCACAGAGTCAGTCACAGAGTCAGTCACAGAGTCAGTCACGGAGTCAGTCACAGAGTCAGTGACAGAGTCAGTGACAGAGTCAGTCACAGAGTCAGTGACAGTCAGTCACAGAGTCAGTGACAGAGTAAGTGACAGAGTCAGTCACAGAGCCAGTCACAGAGTCAGTCACAGAGTCAGTGACAGAGTCAGTCACAGAGTCAGTGACAGAGTCAGTCACAGAGTCAGTGACAGAGTCAGTCACAGAGTCAGTCACATAGTCAGTCACAGAGTCAGTCACAGAGTCAGTGACAGAGTCAGTCACAGAGTCAGTGACAGAGTCAGTCACAGAGTCAGTGACAGTCAGTGACAGAGTCAGTCACAGTCAGTCACAGAGTCAGTGACAGAGTCAGTGACAGAGTCAGTGACAGAGTCAGTGACAGAGTCAGTGACAGAGTCAGTGACAGAGTCAGTGACAGAGTCAGTGACAGAGTCAGTGACAGTCAGTCACAGAGTCAGTCACAGAGTCAGTCACAGAGTCAGTCACAGAGTCAGTCTCAGTGACAGAGTCCGTCACAGAGTCAGTCACAGAGTCAGTCACAGAGTCAGTGACAGAGTCAGTCACAGAGTCAGTCACAGAGTCAGTCACAGAGTCAGTCTCAGTCAGTGACAGAGTCAGTCACAGAGTCAGTCACAGAGTCCGTCACAGAGTCAGTGACAGAGTCAGTGACAGAGTCAGTGACAGAGTCAGTGACAGAGTCAGTGACAGAGTCAGTGACAGAGTCAGTGACAGAGTCAGTGACAGAGTCAGTGACAGTCAGTCACAGAGTCAGTGACAGAGTCAGTGACATAGTCAGTGACAGAGTCAGTGACAGAGTCAGTGACAGAGTCAGTGACAGAGTCAGTGACAGAGTCAGTCACAGAGTCAGTTACAGAGTCAGTGACAGAGTCAGTGACAGAGTCAGTGACAGAGTCAGTGACAGAGTCAGTCACAGTCAGTCTCAGTCAGTGACAGAGTCCGTCACAGAGTCAGTGACAGAGTCAGTGACAGAGTCAGTGACAGAGTCAGTGACAGAGTCAGTGACAGAGTCAGTCACAGAGTCAGTGACAGAGTCAGTGACAGAGTCCGTCACAGAGTCAGTCACATAGTCAGTCACAGAGTCAGTCACAGAGTCAGTATCAGTCAGTGACAGAGTCCGTCACAGAGTCAGTCACAGAGTCAGTGACAGAGTCAGTCACAGAGTCAGTCACAGAGTCAGTGACAGAGTCAGTGACAGAGTCAGTGACAGAGTCAGTGACAGAGTCAGTGACAGAGTTAGTCACAGAGTCAGTCACAGAGTGAGTCACAGAGTTAGTCACAGAGTTAGTCACAGAGTTAGTCACAGAGTCAGTCACAGAGTCAGTCACAGAGTCAGTCACAGAGTCAGTCACAGAGTCAGTGACAGAGTCAGTGACAGAGTCAGTGACAGAGTCAGTCACAGAGTCAGTCACAGAGTTAGTCACAGAGTCAGTCACAGAGTCAGTCACAGAGTTAGTCAAAGAGTTAGTCACAGAGTTAGTCACAGAGTCCGTCACATAGTCAGTCACAGAGTCAGTCACATAGTCAGTCACAGAGTCAGTCACAGAGTCAGTGACAGTCAGTCACAGAGTCAGTCACAGAGTCAGTCACAGAGTCAGTCACAGAGTCAGTGACAGTCAGTCACAGAGTCAGTCACAGAGTCAGTCACAGAGTCAGTCACAGAGTCAGTCACAGAGTCCGTCACAGAGTCAGTGACAGAGTCAGTCACAGAGTCAGTGACAGAGTCAGTCACAGAGTCAGTCACAGAGTCAGTGACAGAGTCAGTGACAGAGTCAGTGACAGAGTCAGTAACAGAGTCCAGTTACATAGTCAGTCACAGAGTCAGGGACAGAGTCAGTCACAGAGTCAGTGACAGAGTCAGTCACAGAGTCAGTCACAGAGTCAGTCACAGAGTCAGTCACAGAGTCAGTCACAGAGTCAGTCTCAGTCAGTGACAGAGTCCGTCACAGAGTCAGTCACAGAGTCAGTGACAGAGTCAGTGACAGAGTCAGTGACAGAGTCAGTCACAGAGTCAGTCACAGAGTCAGTGACATAGTCAGTGACAGAGTCAGGGACAGAGTCAGTGACAGAGTCAGTGACAGAGTCAGTGACAGAGTCAGTGACAGAGTCAGTCACAGAGTCAGTCTCAGTCAGTGACAGAGTCAGTGACAGAGTCAGTGACAGAGTCAGTGACAGAGTCAGTGACAGAGTCAGTGACAGAGTCAGTGACAGAGTCAGTGACAGAGTCAGTGACAGAGTCAGTCTCAGTCAGTGACAGAGTCAGTCACAGAGTCAGTCACAGAGTCAGTGACAGAGTCAGTCACAGAGTCAGTCACAGAGTCAGTGACAGAGTCAGTCACAGAGTCAGTCACAGAGTCAGTCACAGAGTCAGTCACAGTCCGTCACAGAGTCAGTCTCAGTCAGTGACAGAGTCAGTGACAGAGTCCGTCACAGAGTCCGTCACAGAGTCAGTGACAGAGTCAGTGACAGAGTCAGTGACAGAGTCAGTGACAGAGTCAGTGACAGAGTCAGTGACAGAGTCAGTCACATAGTCAGTCTCAGTCAGTGACAGAGTCAGTGACAGAGTCAGTGACAGAGTCAGTGACAGAGTCAGTGACAGAGTCAGTGACAGAGTCAGTGACAGAGTCAGTGCCATAGTCAGTGACAGAGTCAGTGACAGAGTCAGTGACAGAGTCAGTGACAGATTCAGTGACAGAGTCAGTGACAGAGTCAGTGACAGAGTCAGTGACAGAGTCAGTGACAGAGTCAGTGACAGAGTCAGTCTCAGTCAGTGACAGAGTCAGTCACAGAGTCAGTCACAGAGTCAGTGACAGAGTCAGTCACAGAGTCAGTGACAGAGTCAGTGACAGAGTCAGTGACAGAGTCAGTCACAGAGTCAGTCACAGAGTCAGTCACAGGGTCAGTCACAGAGTCAGTCACAGAGTCAGTCTCAGTCAGTGACAGAGTCAGTGACAGAGTTAGTGACAGAGTCAGTGACAGAGTCAGTGACAGAGTCAGTGACAGAGTCAGTGACAGAGTCAGTGACAGAGTCAGTGACAGAGTCAGTGACAGAGTCAGTGACAGAGTCCGTCACAGAGTCCGTGACAGAGTCAGTGACAGTCAGTGACAGAGTCAGTGACAGAGTCAGTGACAGAGTCAGTGACAGAGTCAGTGACATAGTCAGTGACAGAGTCAGTGACATAGTCAGTCACATAGTCAGTGACAGAGTCAGTGACAGAGTCAGTGACAGAGTCAGTCTCAGTCAGTGACAGTCAGTGACAGATTCAGTGACAGAGTCAGTGGCAGAGTCAGTGACAGAGTCAGTGACAGAGTCAGTGACAGAGTCAGTCACAGAGTCAGTGACAGAGTCAGTCTCAGTCAGTGACAGAGTCAGTGACAGTCAGTGACAGAGTCAGTCACAGAGTCAGTGACAGAGTCAGTCTCAGTCAGTGACAGAGTCAGTGACAGAGTCAGTGACAGAGTCAATGACAGAGTCAGTGACAGAGTCAGTCACAGAGTCAGTGACAGTCAGTCACAGAGTCAGTCACAGAGTTAGTCACAGAGTCAGTCACAGAGTCAGTCACATAGTTAGTTACAGAGTTAGTCACCGAGTCCGTCACAGAGTCAGTTACAGAGTCAGTCACAGAGTCAGTCACAGAGTCAGTCACAGAGTCAGTCACAGAGTCCGTCACAGAGTCCGTCACAGTCCGTCACAGAGTCCATCACAGAGTCAGTCACAGAGTCAATCACATAGTCAGTCACAGTCCGTCACAGAGTCAGTCACAGAGTCAGTCACAGAGTCAGTCACAGAGTCAGTCACATAGTCCGTCACAGAGTCAGTCACAGAGTCAGTCACAGAGTCAGTCACAGTCCGTCACAGAGTCCGTCACAGAGTCCGTCACAGAGTCCGTCACAGAGTCCGTCACAGAGTCAGTCACAGTCCGTCACAAAGTCCGTCACAAAGTCCGTCACAGAGTCCGTCACAGAGTCCGTCACAGAGTCCGTCACAGAGTCAGTCACAGTCCGTCACAGAGTCCGTCACAGAGTCCGTCACAGAGTCCGTCACAGAGTCCGTCACAGAGTCCGTCACAGAGTCAGTCACAGTCCGTCACAGAGTCCGTCACAGAGTCCGTCACAGAGTCAGTCACAGTCCGTCACAGAGTCAGTCACAGTCCGTCACAGAGTCCGTCACAGAGTCCGTCACAGAGTCAGTCACAGTCCGTCACAAAGTCCGTCACAAAGTCCGTCACAGAGTCCGTCACAGAGTCCGTCACAGAGTCCGTCACAGTCCGTCACAGAGTCCGTCACAGAGTCCGTCACAGAGTCCGTCACAGAGTCCGTCACAGAGTCCGTCACAGTCCGTCACAGAGTCAGTCACAGTCCGTCACAGAGTCCGTCACAGAGTCCGTCACAGAGACGCCGCTCCCGAGAGCTGCGTCACGGAGCGGTCAACCACCGCGGCCGGCCACAGGTCGGGTCGGCTAGGCCGCCACACTGCACTGGCCAGGCGTCAGTTGTAGTGACTGCACCAAGGTCCGAGGGAGCAGCGAGACAGGACTCCTGTCCGAGGAAGCAGCGAGACAGCACCCCGACCCGAGGCAGCAGCAGAGGCGGGGCCGTGGCAGAGATAGGTCCGAGGCAGCAGCGAGACAGGACCCCAGTCCGAGGCAGCAGCGAGACCGAGGAAGCAGCGAGACCCTGTCCAGCGAGACCCTGCAGCGAGACCCTGTCCGAGGAAGCAGCAGAGGCGGGACCGTGGCAGACAGGAAGGTGGCCGCCGGGCCAGGGGAAAGGCAGGCCACCAGTGACACATCCTGAGCATACAAATACATACATATATCGATCCAAACTGCTGCACGGGGCCGCCTTCCCACTCAGAAGAGCCGTCTTCCCTCTCAGAAGAGACGCCTTCCCTCTCAGAAGAGCCATCTTCCCTCTCAGAAGAGCCGCCTTCCCACTCAGAAGAGCCGTCTTCCCACTCAGAAGAGCCGTCTTCCCACGCAGAAGAGAGGAGGGCAGAGTGGCGCGCCATTGACTCATAAAGAGACTAAATCCACCCCGATTAACAGGCCCTCATAACAAACACGGCATATGCTTTCTAGGAACGTGTAGGGGTGGCTCGAGCGGAGGGGGGCAGACCGGTTTTCTAGATCCGGCTGCACATCTGCCGAGTATCTGACAGATCCATCCGGCATCTTCCAAGATCAAACCCGTCCCTTTTTCCAGAGACAGACCTCTTTGTCGTCGCAGGTCCGGTCCTCCTGCAGGGACACCATGCACGTTTAGCAGGCGGCCCCAGTGTACTGGACCAATGCCGACTCCATCTGCGCCGTACTCGCCGAGCTGGCAGTTGGGATGCGCGGGCCAAACATGCCACCGCCGTGCATGCCCGCCGACGCGACGCCAACATGCTATGCTCGCCGGTATGCCCGCCGGCGCCCGGCCAAGCCAAGCGGCCGATGCTCTGCATCGTAAGCACGTGTTGACGCTGTTCTAACTCGGGACAGCCGGGGTAAGCAAACGCTGGCAGCCTGTGCGTGCTGCAGCGGATGTCGGCCGACCGCCTCCTGATCTCACTGTCATGGACGGGTGGTGGTGCACTGATGGCGTTAGTCTCGTCAGGGACCGTGTGGGCGGCTGCTCTACACTGGGCTCCCAGACTGATCTACACTGGGCTCCCAGACAGCTGCCGTGTTTGACCACTGCCACGCCACCCATGGACAGATTCACCGGGCCAGAGCAGGCTGATCAGTGATCAGTGACCAGTGACCAGTGACCAGTGACCAGTGATCAGTGATCAGTGATCAGTGATCAGTGATCAGTGATCAGGGCGGGACATCCAGAACACCCCAGCCAGTGCAGTCACTCTGCACCAGAGTTCGTCACGGGCCGGGCTGGCCCCCTATGGGCCATGGGCCGGGCCTGGGCCGGGCTGGCCCCATATGGGCCATGAGCCGGGCCTGGGCCGGGCTGGCCCCCTATGGGCCATGGGCCGGACCTGGGTCGGGATGGCCCCCTATGGGCCATGGGCCGGGCTGGCCCCCTATGGGCCATGGGCCGGGCCTGGGCCGTGCTGGCCCCCTATGGGCCATGGGCCGGGCCTGGGACGGACTGGCCCCCTATGGGTCATGGGCCGGGCCTGGGCCAGGCCTGGGCCGGGTCATGGGCCGGGCCTGGGCCGGGCCTGGGCCAGGCCTCACCTTTGAGGAAATCGCCGGGCTCTGGACGGGCCTGGGCTGAGAATGTTGAAGTAATGCGTGCAAGCTCAGGTCATAGATTACAAATATTTTTACCCGCGGTTCACTTCCACAGCAACACACTGTTGTTGTGGCTATAGCTTTTCGTTTTTGTGGTTAGCATAGTTGGTTCATTGTTTCACATGTATAGTATAAAAGCAAAAATGCTAGGATAATGATTGCAAATGTTGTGAAAATAATTGTATGCTTAATCTGGACGGGCCGGACCGGGCCTGGGCCTCAATATTATGAATTTGACCGGGCCTGGTCTGGGCCTGGGCTTGGTGTTCATGGGGCCGGGCCGGGCCGGGCTGGGGGTTGGTGGGCCCGTGACGACCACTGGTCTGCACGGTGACGTCACTCTGCACGGTGACGGTGACGTCACTGCACGGTGACGGTGACGTCACTGCACGGTGACGGTGACGTCACTCTACACGGTGACGGGCAGACGTCCGGCTGTTACAAAGTCAAATCACACTTCTGTCGCGACGCTCGCTACCTGGGAAGGCGCCAGGTCACAGACGCGGAGACGCCAGGCCGGACTGAGACAACCCGCCTCGCCAAGCCCGTCTCACCAAAATGCCCACCCAGTCCAAAATCCTTACGGGAGGCCCTGTCCGCCCGCCCGCCCGCCGCCCCGCCGCCCCCCCCCCCCCCCCCCCCCCCCCCCCCCTCGGCATGTCAGCGAAGTAGTGTCGACTGCATTTGAGCCGACATCTGCACCGCGATCTCTGCCGCCCCCGCCCCCGCCCCCGCCCCGCCCCGCCGCTGTCCAGCCATGAGAGGAGAACAAAGACACGCCGCTGCCCCCCCCCCCCCCTCCCGCCCCCGCCGCCGCTTCGTCGGTGGACCGGCCATGTGACGACGCCCCGTCTCCGTCGGTGGCGTCGGTGGCGTCGGCGGCGTCGGCGGCGCGTCGATAGGTGCGGACTGCGTCGGTGGCCGAGCGGTGGGGCGGCCCGTGCCGTGCACTGGCACCGTCCGCTGACCTTGGCAGGGGAGGAAGGTCCAGCCGGAGAGGGGCCCTGGTACACCACCCGCTGCCCTCCCGTGGCGGCACTGCTCGTCTCAAACAGAAGGCGCACTAGGGGGATAGCCGTGACCCCTGCCCCATCATGTGACCCCGGATGAAGACAAGGCGCGCCGGTGTTCGCCCATACAGTTAGACAACACAAGACAAGGCGCCGGTGTTCGCCCATACAGTTAGACAACAGAAGACAAGGCGCTGGTGTTCGCCCATACAGTTAGACAACAGAAGACAAGGCGCCGGTGTTCGCCCATACAGTTAGACAACAAAAGACAAGGCGCTGGTGTTCGCCCATACAGTTAGACAACAGAAGACAAGGCGCCGGTGTTCGCCCATACAGTTAGACAACAGAAGACAAGGCGCCGGTGTTCGCCCATACAGTTAAGCAAAAGAAGACAAGCAAGGCGCCGGTGTTCGCCCATACAGTTAAACAACGGAAGACAGGCAAGGCGCCGGTGTTCGCCCATACAGTTAAACAACAGAAGACAAGCAAGGCGCCAGTGTTCGCCCATACAGTTAAACAACAGAAGATTAGCAAGGCGCCGGTGTTCGCCCATACAGTTAGACAACAGAAGACAAGCAAGGCGCCAGTGTTCGCCCATACAGTTAAACAACAGAAGACAAGCAAGGCGCCAGTGTTCGCCCATACAGTTAAACAACAGAAGACAAGCAAGGCGCCAGTGTTCGCCCATACAGTTAAACAACAGAAGACAAGCAAGGCGCCAGTGTTCGCCCATACAGTTAAACAACAGAAGACAAGCAAGGCGCCAGTGTTCGCCCATACAGTTAAACAACAGAAGACAAGCAAGGCGCCAGTGTTCGCCCATACAGTTAAACAACAGAAGACAAGCAAGGCGCCGGTGTTCGCCCATACAGTTAAACAACAGAAGACAAGCAAGGCGCCAGTGTTCGCCCATACAGTTAAACAACAGAAAACAAGCAAGGCGCCAGTGTTCGCCCATACAGTTAAACAACAGAAGACAAGCAAGGCGCCAGTGTTCGCCCATACAGTTAAACAACAGAAGACAAGCAAGGCGCCAGTGTTCGCCCATACAGTTAAACAACAGAAGACAAGCAAGGCGCCAGTGTTCCCCCATACAGTTAAACAACAGAAGACAAGCAAGGCGCCAGTGTTCGCCCATACAGTTAAACAACAGAAGACAAGCAAGGCGCCAGTGTTCGCCCATACAGTTAAACAACAGAAGACAAGCAAGGCGCCAGTGTTCGCCCATACAGTTAAACAACAGAAGACAAGCAAGGCGCCAGTGTTCCCCCATACAGTTAAACAACAGAAGACAAGCAAGGCGCCAGTGTTCGCCCATACAGTTAAACAACAGAAGACAAGCAAGGCGCCAGTGTTCGCCCATACAGTTAAACAACAGAAGACAAGCAAGGCGCCAGTGTTCGCCCATACAGTTAAACAACAGAAGACAAGCAAGGCGCCAGTGTTCGCCCATACAGTTAAACAACAGAAGACAAGCAAGGCGCCAGTGTTCGCCCATACAGTTAAACAACAGAAGACAAGCAAGGCGCCAGTGTTCGCCCATACAGTTAAACAACAGAAGACAAGCAAGGCGCCAGTGTTCGCCCATACAGTTAAACAACAGAAGACAAGCAAGGCGCCAGTGTTCGCCCATACAGTTAAACAACAGAAGACAAGCAAGGCGCCAGTGTTCGCCCATACAGTTAAACAACAGAAGACAAGCAAGGCGCCAGTGTTCGCCCATACAGTTAAACAACAGAAGACAAGCAAGGCGCCAGTGTTCGCCCATACAGTTAAACAACAGAAGACAAGCAAGGCGCCAGTGTTCGCCCATACAGTTAAACAACAGAAGACAAGCAAGGCGCCGGTGTTCGCCCATACAGTTAAACAACAGAAGACAAGCAAGGCGCCAGTGTTCGCCCATACAGTTAAACAACAGAAGACAAGCAAGGCGCCAGTGTTCGCCCATACAGTTAAACAACAGAAGACAAGCAAGGCGCCAGTGTTCGCCCATACAGTTAAACAACAGAAGACAAGCAAGGCGCCAGTGTTCGCCCATACAGTTAAACAACAGAAGACAAGCAAGGCGCCAGTGTTCGCCCATACAGTTAAACAACAGAAGACAAGCAAGGCGCCAGTGTTCGCCCATACAGTTAAACAACAGAAGACAGGCAAGGCGCCGGTGTTCGCCCATACAGTTAAACAACAGAAGACAAGCAAGGCGCCAGTGTTCGCCCATACAGTTAAACAACAGAAGATTAGCAAGGCGCCAGTGTTCGCCCATACAGTTAAACAACAGAAGACAAGCAAGGCGCCAGTGTTCGCCCATACAGTTAAACAACAGAAGACAAGCAAGGCGCCAGTGTTCGCCCATACAGTTAAACAACAGAAGACAAGCAAGGCGCCAGTGTTCGCCCATACAGTTAAACAACAGAAGACAAGCAAGGCGCCGGTGTTCGCCCATACAGTTAAACAACAGAAGACAAGCAAGGCGCCAGTGTTCGCCCATACAGTCAAACAACAGAAGACAAGCAATGCGCCAGTGTTCGCCCATACAGTTAAACAACAGAAGACAAGCAAGGCGCCAGTGTTCGCCCATACAGTTAAACAACAGAAGACAAGCAAGGCGCCAGTGTTCGCCCATACAGTTAAACAACAGAAGACAAGCAAGGCGCCAGTGTTCGCCCATACAGTTAAACAACAGAAGACAAGCAAGGCGCCAGTGTTCGCCCATACAGTTAAACAACAGAAGACAAGCAAGGCGCCGGTGTTCGCCCATGCAGTTAAACAACAGAAGACAAGCAAGGCGCCAGTGTTCGCCCATACAGTTAAACAACAGAAGACAAGCAAGGCGCCAGTGTTCGCCCATACAGTTAAACAACAGAAGACAAGCAAGGCGCCAGTGTTCGCCCATACAGTTAAACAACAGAAGACAAGCAAGGCGCCAGTGTTCGCCCATACAGTTAAACAACAGAAGACAAGCAAGGCGCCAGTGTTCGCCCATACAGTTAAACAACAGAAGACAGGCAAGGCGCCGGTGTTCGCCCATACAGTTAAACAACAGAAGACAAGCAAGGCGCCAGTGTTCGCCCATACAGTTAAACAACAGAAGATTAGCAAGGCGCCAGTGTTCGCCCATACAGTTAAACAACAGAAGACAAGCAAGGCGCCAGTGTTCGCCCATACAGTTAAACAACAGAAGACAAGCAAGGCGCCAGTGTTCGCCCACACAGTTAAACAACAGAAGACAAGCAAGGCGCCAGTGTTCGCCCATACAGTTAAACAACAGAAGACAAGCAAGGCGCCGGTGTTCGCCCATACAGTTAAACAACAGAAGACAAGCAAGGCGCCAGTGTTCGCCCATACAGTTAAACAACAGAAGACAAGCAAGGCGCCAGTGTTCGCCCATACAGTTAAACAACAGAAGACAAGCAAGGCGCCAGTGTTCGCCCATACAGTTAAACAACAGAAGACAAGCAAGGCGCCAGTGTTCGCCCATACAGTTAAACAACAGAAGACAAGCAAGGCGCCAGTGTTCGCCCATACAGTTAAACAACAGAAGACAAGCAAGGCGCCAGTGTTCGCCCATACAGTTAAACAACAGAAGATTAGCAAGGCGCCAGTGTTCGCCCATACAGTTAAACAACAGAAGACAAGCAAGGCGCCAGTGTTCGCCCATACAGTTAAACAACAGAAGACAAGCAAGGTGCCAGTGTTCGCCCATACAGTTAAACAACAGAAGACAAGCAAGGCGCCGGTGTTCGCCCATACAGTTAAACAACAGAAGACAAGCAAGGCGCCAGTGTTCGCCCATACAGTTAGACAACAGAAGACAAGCAAGGCGCCAGTGTTCGCCCATACAGTTAAACAACAGAAGACAAGCAAGGCGCCAGTGTTCGCCCATACAGTTAAACAACAGAAGACAAGCAAGGCGCCAGTGTTCGCCCATACAGTTAGACAACAGAAGACAAGCAAGGCGCCAGTGTTCGCCCATACAGTTAAACAACAGAAGACAAGCAAGGCGCCAGTGTTCGCCCATACAGTTAAACAACAGAAGACAAGCAAGGCGCCAGTGTTCGCCCATACAGTTAAACAACAGAAGACAAGCAAGGCGCCAGTGTTCGCCCATACAGTTAAACAACAGAAGACAAGCAAGGCGCCAGTGTTCGCCCATACAGTTAAACAACAGAAGACAAGCAAGGCGCCAGTGTTCGCCCATACAGTTAAACAACAGAAGACAAGCAAGGCGCCAGTGTTCGCCCATACAGTTAAACAACAGAAGACAAGCAAGGCGCCGGTGTTCGCCCATACAGTTAAACAACAGAAGACAAGCAAGGCGCCAGTGTTCGCCCATACAGTTAAACAACAGAAGACAAGCAAGGCGCCAGTGTTCGCCCATACAGTTAAACAACAGAAGACAAGCAAGGCGCCAGTGTTCGCCCATACAGTTAAACAACAGAAGACAAGCAAGGCGCCAGTGTTCGCCCATACAGTTAAACAACAGAAGACAAGCAAGGCGCCAGTGTTCGCCCATACAGTTAAACAACAGAAGACAGGCAAGGCGCCGGTGTTCGCCCATACAGTTAAACAACAGAAGACAAGCAAGGCGCCAGTGTTCGCCCATACAGTTAAACAACAGAAGATTAGCAAGGCGCCAGTGTTCGCCCATACAGTTAAACAACAGAAGACAAGCAAGGCGCCAGTGTTCGCCCATTCAGTTAAACAACAGAAGACAAGCAAGGCGCCAGTGTTCGCCCATACAGTTAAACAACAGAAGACAAGCAAGGCGCCAGTGTTCGCCCATACAGTTAAACGACAGAAGACAAGCAAGGCGCCGGTGCTCGCCCATACAGTTAAACAACAGAAGACAAGCAAGGCGCCAGTGTTCGCCCATACACTGGCGCCACTGGCACCCGTCGCTGTATCTGGACCTGCGCAACTCTCTCAAAACTCCGGACCGCCGACCGACCGTCGTCGTCGCTGAGACTCCTCACCACACTCACCACACGGACATCTCAACACACATATCAGCATACAGCAACGACTCGCACACCCCAGCTGCTGGTAACCACTCACCTGTTTGTGCTAAACTCAACTCAACATATCACGCATTGCAAATTACATCCAACAAACGTTGGTTTCGCTTAGGTCTCTTCAAAGACAAAAATACTCAACTTCTAATAAGCGGAATAGAATCAAATCCGGGACCAGAAACAACACGCCAACTTGCAGCTTGTCATTTAAATATTAACAGCGTCACTGCAGAAAACAAAATAGACGAGCTTCATCAGTTTGTTGAAATCAATAACATCAAAATTTTAGCCCTCACCGAAACAAAGCTAAACAACACCGTAGCGGACAATCTGTACTCGCTCAGTGGCTTCCACTCACCCATGATTAAACATAGAACGCGCCACGGAGGAGTAGCCCTCTATATTCATAAATCTCTGCCTTTCCAAAAACTACAAAACTTCGACTGCGATGAGGAATGGGTATGGGCAAAAATCAAAACGAAAAACTTTACCTTGCTGATATGTTGTGTCTATCTTCCTCCTAATCTCTTTGCAGACAGACTACAATGTTTCATTGACAATTTCTCTGAATTTGTAAGTCAGGCACATACTCACGAACCCACAGCAACTCTCGTTCTCGGGGACATAAATGCTGGCAACATTTACCTCCGAAACGGCATTTACCAACACAGTGGCGTAACTTCTTTCGATCGTCAGCTTAAAAACACCGCAGACACGTTAGGCCTCTACCAAATCATCGATCAACCAACCAGAATCACTCAAAACTGCGCGAACTTGCGAGATCTCTTTTTTACTAGTAACGAACGAATCATCGTAAATAGTGGAACTCTATCACCATTCGCAAACCTCGACCACTTTCCCATTTACGCAACACTTGACATCTCGCCACCAACTGAACAAACACAAACAGTTCATAAAATAATATGGGACTACTCCAAAACGGACACAGAACTACTAACCAGACGTTTGCTAGACACCGACTGGACATCTATTCTAGACAACGATATCGACACGGCAACGACTCAATTCATCTGTACCCTACACGAAGCCGCCATTTCATCAATTCCAACTATCAACAGAAACCACAAAAGTAATCAGAAACCATGGGTGACAACAGAACTGCGGAAAAACATCCGGAGACGAGACCGCCTATTCAAACTAGCTAAACAGAAACCGACAGAATATAACTGGAATAGATGGCGCTTTCAACGGAACCTAGTGACATCTATCAACAGACGACTTAAACACGAACACATGCGCAGACTGGTCCAGAAACTTATCACACACAAACGAGACCCGTACAAATACCACCAGACACTCCGCACTATCACAGGACGACAACGTGACGACACTATGCCCCCACTAGCACGACCTGACGGAGACATCGTAACTGACGACTTCGACAAAACGACGTTACTTAACGACTACTTCGCCTCGCAGTCCACAGTACACGTACCCAACACACACGTACCTCCACAGAATAACATCAACACAGCACCGGTACCCGCTCTTGATAACATAGAGACAACGGAAAACGAAGTATTACAAATTTTAAATTCTCTCGATGTAAACAAATCAACTGGCCCTGATAACCTTCCAGTAAAACTGCTAAAAATGACTGCGCTTCTAATCGCAAAGCCTCTCTCCCAGTTATTTAACATGTCTTTGTCTTCAGGAAAGTACCCCAACGCATTTAAGGAAGCTAACGTAAGGCCAATCTTCAAAAATAAAGGCTCCCCTTCAGACTACACCGGCTACCGGCCCATTAGTATTCTTTCGGCTCTATCCAAAGTGTTCGAAAAAATTGTTTACAAAAACATATACATACATCTAACCATAAACTCTTTACTCACTGAAAAACAGAGCGGGTACCGAAAACACCACAATACTGAACAGCAACTCTTGTACCTGACGCACAACTTGTACGACTCACTGGACTCCGGACGCGACTTTACCGCTATCTACCTCGACATAGCAAAATATTTCGACAAAATTTGGCACAAAGGCCTTCTACACAAATGTAAAAATGACTTCGGACTCCGCGGAAAGCTCCTGGAATGGTTAACCTCATATTTAAAAGATAGGAAGCAACGGGTTCAAATTAACGGCACTTTTTCCGAATCCAAAATTATTAATGCGGGTTGTCCACAAGGGTCCGTGATGGGACCACTACTAGCACTCATGTATCTCGACGGACTATCTAAAAAAACGACAAACGACGTTCTCTTCTTCGCGGACGACACCTCTCTCTACGCTTCCCACGGGACGTCTGACATGCACGCGACTCAACTCTCACTCCAGCAAGACCTCGACGAAATCGACAAATATGGTCAAGAATGGGCAATAACATTCAACAGTTCCAAAACTATTCAACAAACATTCTCCCACAAAGCCAACTGTCAGCCGCCAGCATTGAATTTCGGTGGTGAGCCCATCCCAATTCACGAAGCTCACAAACATCATCACAAACAAACAAAAGCTCGCATGACGTTCTCTACAGATTTGAGATTTCACGAACATGTGAACGAAATTTGTCGCAAGGTAAATAAAACGCTCAGCCCATTATATCCTATCGCAAAATATCTCCCGCGGCCCATTCTTGACCAAATCTACAAAATTTACGTGCGACCCCACTTCGACTACTGCGACACCATCTACGACGGACACATCACAGTACAAGACGCCACCCGACTTGAGACACTACAGAACCGCGCAGCTAGACTAACGACTGGGACGCTATTCAGGACATCTACGGACAAACTTCGATCTGACCTGGGATGGGAGAGACTATCGACAAGACGACATATCCATAGACTGACACTCTACCACAAACTGAGCAGCCCAGCACACCACACACCTTCGTACCTCATACAACTCATGCCACGTACACGCGCTCAAGACACCAACAGATCACTCAGAAACGAAAACACAAACACACAAGCCCCAGTCAACACAACATCTCATCAACGATCCTTTTTTAATGCCACTGTCAAGCAGTGGAACAAGATCCCCAACACAACACGACTTCTCACCCATCACGCATTCAAAAAACAAGTTACCAAGCAGCTGGGACTGCCTGCACCACCTGCCTACTACTCGATAGGAACAAAAGAACACAATATTTTACACACAAGGCTAAGAACACAAATGTCATTTCTCAACTCGCATCGATTCCAGGTCCAGAAAACAGACTCGCCATCATGCTCTTGCGGATATCACACTGAAGACAACCGTCATTTCGTACTCCACTGCCCGGAATACACACGCCAACGACAAACTCTATTTGACAACATTGCACACAAGATACACAACTTTACTCAACATTCACCCTCTAACCAACTTGACACACTTTTATATGGTGCAAATCTCAGCGACGGAGACGGTCGCGAGGTTGCCCGGCAGTTCCAAATTTTCTTACATACATCTGGACGTTTCTTTGAAAACTAGAACTGCGCGGCGGGTGTCGTGTCCCTGGCAGGGGCCGGCTGGGTAGGCTGACGCGGTGTTTCTCTCGCTTGCGCTGTTTCGGCTCGTGGCGGCGGTCGTGAATACTGAATTGTGACTGGAACTATTTCAGAACTAGTGCTCAAACCCAAGCACAGTAATTGTGCTTTTGTGCTAGTTCTGCCTTGTTTTTCTCTTTGAGTGACTCGTTTAAGCAATAAACAAGATGATGATGATGATGATGATGATACAGTTAAACAACAGAAGACAAGCAAGGCGCCAGTGTTCGCCCATACAGTTAAACAACAGAAGACAAGCAAGGCGCCAGTGTTCGCCCATACAGTAAAACAACAGAAGACAAGCAAGGCGCCAGTGTTCGCCCATACAGTTAAACAACAGAAGACAAGCAAGGCGCCAGTGTTCGCCCATACAGTTAAACAACAGAAGACAAGCAAGGCGCCAGTGTTCGCCCATACAGTTAAACAACAGAAGACAAGCAAGGCGCCGGTGTTCGCCCATACAGTTAAACAACAGAAGACAAGCAAGGCGCCAGTGTTCGCCCATACAGTTAAACAACAGAAGACAAGCAAGGCGCCAGTGTTCGCCCATACAGTTAAACAACAGAAGACAAGCAAGGCGCCAGTGTTCGCCCATACAGTTAAACAACAGAAGACAAGCAAGGCGCCAGTGTTCGCCCATACAGTTAAACAACAGAAGACAAGCAAGGCGCCAGTGTTCGCCCATACAGTTAGACAACAGAAGACAAGCAAGGCGCCAGTGTTCGCCCATACAGTTAAACAACAGAAGACAAGCAAGGCGCCAGTGTTCGCCCATACAGTTAAACAACAGAAGACAAGCAAGGCGCCAGTGTTCGCCCATACAGTTAAACAACAGAAGACAAGCAAGGCGCCAGTGTTCGCCCATACAGTTAAACAACAGAAGACAAGCAAGGCGCCAGTGTTCGCCCATACAGTTAAACAACAGAAGACAAGCAAGGCGCCAGTGTTCGCCCATACAGTTAGACAACAGAAGACAAGCAAGGCGCCAGTGTTCGCCCATACAGTTAAACAACAGAAGACAAGCAAGGCGCCAGTGTTCGCCCATACAGTTAAACAACAGAAGACAAGCAAGGCGCCAGTGTTCGCCCATACAGTTAGACAACAGAAGACAAGCAAGGCGCCAGTGTTCGCCCATACAGTTAAACAACAGAAGACAAGCAAGGCGCCAGTGTTCGCCCATACAGTTAAACAACAGAAGACAAGCAAGGCGCCAGTGTTCGCCCATACAGTTAGACAACAGAAGACAAGCAAGGCGCCAGTGTTCGCCCATACAGTTAAACAACAGAAGACAAGCAAGGCGCCAGTGTTCGCCCATACAGTTAAACAACAGAAGACAAGCAAGGCGCCAGTGTTCGCCCATACAGTTAAACAACAGAAGACAAGCAAGGCGCCAGTGTTCGCCCATACAGTTAAACAACAGAAGACAAGCAAGGCGCCAGTGTTCGCCCATACAGTCAAACAACAGAAGACAAGCAAGGCGCCGGTGTTCGCCCATACAGTTAAACAACAGAAGACAAGCAAGGCGCCGGTGTTCGCCCATACAGTTAAACAACAGAAGACAAGCAAGGCGCCAGTGTTCGCCCATACAGTTAAACAACAGAAGACAAGCAAGGCGCCAGTGTTCGCCCATACAGTTAAACAACAGAAGACAAGCAAGGCGCCAGTGTTCGCCCATACAGTTAAACAACAGAAGACAAGCAAGGCGCCAGTGTTCGCCCATACAGTTAGACAACAGAAGACAAGCAAGGCGCCAGTGTTCCCCCATACAGTTAAACAACAGAAGACAAGCAAGGCGCCAGTGTTCGCCCATACAGTTAAACAACAGAAGACAAGCAAGGCGCCAGTGTTCGCCCATACAGTTAGACAACAGAAGACAAGCAAGGCGCCAGTGTTCGCCCATACAGTTAAACAACAGAAGACAAGCAAGGCGCCAGTGTTCGCCCATACAGTTAAACAACAGAAGACAAGCAAGGCGCCAGTGTTCGCCCATACAGTTAAACAACAGAAGACAAGCAAGGCGCCAGTGTTCGCCCATACAGTTAAACAACAGAAGACAAGCAAGGCGCCAGTGTTCGCCCATACAGTTAGACAACAGAAGACAAGCAAGGCGCCAGTGTTCGCCCATACAGTTAAACAACAGAAGACAAGCAAGGCGCCAGTGTTCGCCCATACAGTTAAACAACAGAAGACAAGCAAGGCGCCAGTGTTCGCCCATACAGTTAGACAACAGAAGACAAGCAAGGCGCCAGTGTTCGCCCATACAGTTAAACAACAGAAGACAAGCAAGGCGCCAGTGTTCGCCCATACAGTTAAACAACAGAAGACAAGCAAGGCGCCAGTGTTCGCCCATACAGTTAGACAACAGAAGACAAGCAAGGCGCCAGTGTTCGCCCATACAGTTAAACAACAGAAGACAAGCAAGGCGCCAGTGTTCGCCCATACAGTTAAACAACAGAAGACAAGCAAGGCGACAGTGTTCGCCCATACAGTTAAACAACAGAAGACAAGCAAGGCGCCAGTGTTCGCCCATACAGTTAAACAACAGAAGACAAGCAAGGCGCCAGTGTTCGCCCATACAGTTAAAAAACAGAAGACAAGCAAGGCGTCGGTGTTCGCCCATACAGTTAAACAACAGAAGACAAGCAAGGCGCCGGTGTTCGCCCATACAGTTAAACAACAGAAGACAAGCAAGGCGCCGGTGTTCGCCCATACAGTTAAACAACAGAAGACAAGCAAGGCGCCGGTGTTCGCCCATACAGTTAATGAATCATGCCACACAATGAGGGGCTGGCCAGCCGACAAAGACTGGCGCCCGGCGGTCCGAAACAAAGACTGGCCGCCTGGCGCCCCGGCGGTGCGAGACAGAGAATGGCGCCCGGCGTCTGACGCCCTGACTGGCGCCCGGCGGTCCGAAACAAAGACTGGCCGCCTGGCGCCCCGGCGGTCCGAGAGAGACTGGCCCCCGGCGGTCCTAGACAGAGACTGGCGCCCCCGGCGGTGCGAGACAGAGAATGGCGCCCTGCGGTCCGAGACAGAGACTGGCGCCCGCGGTCCGAGACAGAGAATGGCGCCCGGCGTCTGGCGCCCTGACTGGCGTCCGGCGGTGCGAGCTGCTGGGGTTCGACGCCCTCCGGCCCACTCAGCGCAGTCGTGACGTCACACTGTCAGGACTGCGCGAATGTCGATGGCATCCATTCTTAGAATCAGATAAGACACTTTGGACCCACATCACACACTGGTAATTGCCACATGTGTAATTGTGACTGCACATGTGACTGCACATGTGACAGGGAACACAGCTGGATGCGGCGGCAACACCAGTGGCGGGCCGCGATATGTGGTGACAACACCAGTGGCGGGCCGCGACATGTGGTGAGAACACCAGTGGCTGGCCGCGATATGTGGTGAGAACACCAGTGGCGGGCCGCGATATGTGGTGACAACACCAGTGGCGGGCCGCGATATGTGGTGAGAGCACCAGTGGCGGGCCGCGATATGTGGTGACAACACCAGTGGCGGGCCGCGATATGTGGTGACAACACCAGTGGCGGGCCGCGATATGTGGTGACAACACCAGTGGCGGGCCGCGATATGTGGTGACAACACCAGTGGCGGGCCGCGATATGTGGTGAGAACACCAGTGGCGGGCCGCGATATGTGGTGAGAACACCAGTGGCGGGCCGCGATATGTGGTGACAACACCAGTGGCGGGCCGCGATATGTGGTGAGAACACCAGTGGCTGGAAGCGATATGTGGTGAGAACACCAGTGGCGGGCCGCGATATGTGGTGACAACACCAGTGGCGGGCCGCGATATGTGGTGACAACACCAGTGGCGGGCCGCGATATGTGGTGAGAACACCAGCGGCTGGCCGCGATATGTGGTGAGAGCACCAGTGGCGGGCCGCGATATGTGGTGACAACACCAGTGGCGGGCCGCGATATGTGGTGAGAACACCAGTGGCGGGCCGCGATATGAGGTGAGAACACCAGTGGCGGGCCGCGATATGTGGTGACAACACCAGTGGCGGGCCGCGATATGTGGTGACAACACGGCTTCCGCCCGTCCCACGCACGCCTCGCCCCGCCATACTGATCCGGCAATATTGACACTAAACACTCTATGATGATGAGGATTTGGGTTCAGGCGCGCGCAGCCACCAATGCTATCTGGCCATAACATATCGGAACTTGAATTGTAGGTAGGTTGATCACTCAGCAGGGGCGTCGCCGCGGATTTTTGAGTGGAGGGGGGGGGGGAGGGGACGAATGAACCATCAGTAGGTACGGTTCGCGAAAATGTGAAAGAAAATCAGTCAATACTACTGGTACCGAACCGTACCTACTGATGGTTCTAGAAATGAGTCGACTGCGGCGGACTACCGTGCCACTCGTGATGCTCACATTCTGGGACTGCTAGACACCATGGGTTCAATCACCCAGAATCAATTCCTAGTGGCGGAAATTCGCCATGATGCTTTGAATGCATACCGCTAAAGCATGTGCTTGAAGAATTCACGCCCATCAAAAATCCATGTTTGTCTATTGCGGAGAGAATATGATCTGAGGCGCCAAAAAGCCCCTTTTGGCGTAAGGCAATGCTTTAACCGTTGACGACGAGGACTCGGGCCACCACCTGCTTTGACGACGAGGACTGGGGCCACCACCCCTACTCTGAGCCCTGGGGTCGCCGATGGCCTGCGTGTGACCCTCAGCCGGAGCAGTGCTGGCGCTTTGTGCGCGGTCTGGCTGCCGGAGGAGCCGGCCACTCGCGGTCCGTAACAATGGACGGCGGCCGGCCGTAAAAACGCTCCGGTCCGGGGCGGCCGCTTCCGGCGTCCGACACGACAGTCCGCCCGCCGCCAGGGATACTGTGGCCCGCGTCAACAGGTGTGACCCGGGAGGTCGGCAGGGCTGACATCTCAGGACGACACAGCTCCGAACACCGTAAAACACACAGCCTGATGAACGGCCCCAGCCGAGATATCCGGCAGCGACATGGACACCTCACCGGGCGCTGCTGGCAGTCTGAGTGGCAGTCTGAGTGGGGCGCTGCTGGCAGTCTGAGTAGGGCGCTGCTGGCAGTCTGAGTGGGGCGCTACTGACAGTCTGAGTGGGGCGCTGCTGGCAGTCTGAGTGGGGCGCTGCTGGCAGTCTGAGTGGGGCGCTGCTGACAGTCTGAGTGGGGCGCTGCTGGCAGTCTGAGTGGGGCGCTGCTGGCAGTCTGAGTGGGGCGCTGCTGGCAGTCTGAGTGGGACGCTGCTGGCAGTCTGAGTGGAGCGCTGCTGGCAGTCTGAGTGGGGCGCTGCTGGCAGTCTGAGTGGGGCGCTGCTGGCAGTCTGAGTGGGGCGCTGCTGGCAGTCTGAGTGGGGCGCTGCTGGCAGTCTGAGTGGGGCGCTGCTGGCAGTCTGAGTGGGGCGCTGCTGGCAGTCTGAGTGGGGCGCTGCTGGCAGTCTGAGTGGGGCGCTGCTGGCAGTCTGAGTGGGGTGCTGCTGGCAGTCTGAGTGGGGTGCTGCTGGCAGTCTGAGTGGGGCGCTGCTGGCAGTCTGAGTGGGGCGCTCCGCGTGTGTCCGTGTGGGCAGACAGACGCTGAGATCACCGGCTCACCCGCCCCGCTCTGACGGCCGGTACCTGGAACTGCGCCGTTCAGGACGCGGGAGCGGCGGATACCGGCCGCCGGGTGTAGGTGGGCTGCGCCTCCCAAGATCCAAGGCTGGCGAGCCACTCCCGCCGTCCGGACCGCGGCGGCATACAGAGCCGCCGCTGCTGCCGCTGCTGCTGCTGCTGCTGCTGCTGACGGCTGGACAGCGGAGGCACAGAGCCGCTGCTGCTGCTGCTGCTGCCGGGCTGGGCAGCGGTGACACAGAGCCGCTGCTGCCGTGCTGGGCAACGGTGACACAGTGCCGCTGCTGCTGCCGGGCTGGGCAGCGGTGACACAGAGCCGCCGCTGCTGCTGCTGCTGCCGGGCTGGGCAGCGGTGACACAGAGCCGCTGCTGCTGCTGCTGCTGCTGCCGGGCTGGGCAGCGGTGAGCGGCCACAAAGCTGGCCAGAGTGTCACCTCGCGCCGGGAACGCCGCATCAGCCGAGCGCCACAAAAAGTGTCACGGCCCGCCGACCAGGGTGTTCCCTGGCGCGTTAGAGGAGCATAATAATTTAGCAGTCACGACCCCGGCTGCGGCGGCGCATTAATGGCGCAGGTGTGACGGACTGGCGCACTCAGCCCACACTGCACTGTTCGGACCGCCGCCGCGGCGTGGCTGCCGTGCCGGCTGACGCCCGAGTCAGACGACTAGTCTCATCACTAAACAACACATAATGAGCATCCACACTGCACAGCATTGAGGATAGCAGGAACAATGCACGTCAAAAACGTACCTGTTCATATAGCGGCCATCCAGCTGGAGTGTTACCAAAGGATGTGCATAACCGAAGGTTGGTTGAACCATTGGAACAGCACTATTATTTATAATTGTTTTTCCGTTGGGGAAAACCACCCTGAGCTGTTCCGAGTTTGGCGGCTAGGTAATACGGTGTTTTATTTCTGGAAAGGCGGACAGCGGACAATCCGTCTTACTGACGTCTGACGGGCAGCAGTGAGAGACGATCGTCAGTGAGACGGATCTGGAAATATGACCAAATGGCGTGGCAAGAACTCAATATATCAAACTGTTAAGTTCAAACTGCACAGCTCATAACAACTCAACCTCTATCTGAACAAGTTCTATCTCGCTGTCACAATTCACAACCTCTCCCGTGATTCGTCAATAATTGTTTTACATTAACCTACACAGCATCAACGTTTACTGCCGTCTTACAATTGACGTTCCTAGAATCGAGACAGTGCGGCTTGCAAGACCCGTGCAGTGGTCCCATGATCTGAATAGGCCTAACGGTTTCATTGCAGCTGGTACACGTTGACTCCTCGAATCACAGGGCGAGACAGACTACCGAAAGGTCACAGAAGCAATGTCTCGGCCTTGTCTCGGCCAATGTCTCGGCCTTGTATCTCGTTGGCAGTACAAATAAGGCGATAAATCGCTGAGCGAAACGGATCAGCCCCCGCGGCGCTCGGGCGATCCACAGCTAGTCGCTTCGCAGTTTACATACTGATGCGTATTCTCCCCACGTTAGCATTACTCTAAGCTAGCGCATAATGTAACGATAAACGTCTTCGATAATAGCTCGTACTAAAGCTGGCTCTTAACTCCTGTGAAGGAATGTGCTGCAAGCCAAACCGAATTGAGATAATATATGGTGTTATGTCAGTGGCCAACAAAGGTCAAAGTTTACGGCGATAAAACAGGTGAATGGAACGGCCGCCACCCAGGGCTTGCCGCTCGCTGGGCATCGTCACAAAGCTGCATATTCGCTCGTGCGCGAGAACGCCTATACACGAAGTATTCTTAGTATGCTTAGCTTAGTATACTTATAACTTAGTATACTTAGTATACTTAGCCATGCAGTTTTGAGGCGGTTCTGTCTGCAGGATGAAACTGCAGCTCGCACTGGAGCACACGTATGAACAGCGGCGTTAGTATTTCACTGAAGTGGCAACCATACGCCCAGAATTGTACAGGCTGCCAAATGAACGTTGATAAGTTAGCGAAACCAGCAGGGATATGTGTTGGCAGTGGAAGGAGTGTTGCTTCGCCGAGGTTGATCACGGCATACTTAACGCAGTATCTTGACTATAGGTTACTGTGGTCTTGGTATGCCATAAAAAGGAAGACTTATTTGTCACATTCATTGTTAACAACGACTTAGAACACGTTAAAGAAAACTGAGCGAGCTAAAGCAGGTGAAAACATACCCATCAGTTACTGAGCTCTGACCAGTTCACACAACATGTTGTACAGCATTTCTGCAGATATACAGTACGATAATGTCAGAGACAAAGGAGTTTATGCAACTCGTTAAAAACTAAAAACAACACATATTTCCTATAATCGGCGTTTCCAGGAACCGATTAGGTAGAACGGTCCTAGATACTGCCGCGACGGCATAATACATCGCGCTGACAGCGACGGCCGATTGAACCAGAGCAAAAATACACAGCCTGACAACGGGACAATGGACAGGGAGCAGCAAACCACCGCTTTCGTCAGTCGAATGATGTAACTGCACATAGCCGGAGCCGGCAGGTAGCTAATGATGTAACTGCACATAGCCGGAGCCGGCAGGTCACTAATGATGTAACTGCACATAGCCGGAGCCGGCAGGTAGCTAATGATGTAACTGCACATAGCCGGAGCCGGCAGGTAACTAATGATGTAACTGCACATAGCCGGAGCCGGCAGGTAGCTAATGATGTAACTGCACATAGCCGGAGCCGGCAGGTAACTAATGATGTAACTGCACATAGCCGGAGCCGGCAGGTAGCTAATGATGTAACTGCACATAGCCGGAGCCGGCAGGTAACTAATGATGTAACTGCACATAGCCGGAGCCGGCAGGTAGCTAATGATGTAACTGCACATAGCCGGAGCCGGCAGGTAACTAATGATGTAACTGCACATAGCCGGAGCCGGCAGGTAGCTAATGATGTAACTGCACATAGCCGGAGCCGGCAGGTAACTAATGATGTAACTGCACATAGCCGGAGCCCGCAGGTAGCTAATGATGTAACTGCACATAGCCGGAGCCGGCAGGTAACTAATGATGTAACTGCACATAGCCGGAACCCGCAGGTAACTAATGATGTAACTGCACATAGCCGGAGCCCGCAGGTAGCTAATGATGTAACTGCACATAGCCGGAGCCGGCAGGTAACTAATGATGTAACTGCACATAGCCGGAGCCGGCAGGTAGCTAATGATGTAACTGCACATAGCCGGAGCCGGCAGGTAACTAATGATGTAACTGCACATAGCCGGAGCCGGCAGGTAGCTAATGATGTAACTGCACATAGCCGGAGCCGGCAGGTAACTAATGATGTAACTGCACATAGCCGGAGCCGGCAGGTAACTAATGATGTAACTGCACATAGCCGGAGCCGGCAGGTAGCTAATGATGTAACTGCACATAGCCGGAGCCGGCAGGTAACTAATGATGTAACTGCACATAGCCGGAGCCCGCAGGTAGCTAATGATGTAACTGCACATAGCCGGAGCCGGCAGGTAGCTAATAATGTAACTGCACATAGCCGGAGCCGGCAGGTCACTAATGATGTAACTGCACATAGCCGGAGCCGGCAGGTAACTAATGATGTAACTGCACATAGCCGGAGCCGGCAGGTAACTAATGATGTAACTGCACATAGCCGGAGCCGGCAGGTAACTAATGATGTAACTGCACATAGCCGGAGCCGGCAGGTAGCTAATGATGTAACTGCACATAGCCGGAGCCGGCAGGTAGCTAATGATGTAACTGCACATAGCCGGAGCCGGCAGGTAGCTAATGATGTAACTGCACATAGCCGGAGGCGGCAGGTAGCTAATGATGTAACTGCACATAACCGGAGCCCGCAGGTAGCTAATGATGTAACTGCACATAGCCGGAGCCGGCAGGTAGCTAATGATGTAACTGCACATAGCCGGAGCCGGCAGGTAGCTAATGATGTAACTGCACATAGCCGGAGCCGGCAGGTAGCTAATGATGTAACTGCACATAGCCGGAGCCGGCAGGTAGCTAATGATGTAACTGCACATAGCCGGAGCCGGCAGGTAACTAATGATGTAACTGCACATAGCCGGAGCCGGCAGGTAACTAATGATGTAACTGCACATAGCCGGAGCCGGCAGGTAACTAATGATGTAACTGCACATAGCCGGAGCCGGCAGGTAGCTAATGATGTAACTGCACATAGCCGGAGCCGGCAGGTAACTAATGATGTAACTGCACATAGCCGGAGCCGGCAGGTAGCTAATGATGTAACTGCACATAGCCGGAGCCGGCAGGTAACTAATGATGTAACTGCACATAGCCGGAGCCCGCAGGTAACTAATGATGTAACTGCACATAGCCGGAGCCGGCAGGTAACTAATGATGTAACTGCACATAGCCGGAGCCGGCAGGTAACTAATGATGTAACTGCACATAGCCGAAGCCGGCAGGTAACTAATGATGTAACTGCACATAGCCGGAGCCGGCAGGTAACTAATGATGTAACTGCACATAGCCGGAGCCGGCAGGTAGCTAATGATGTAACTGCACATAGCCGGAGCCGGCAGGTAACTAATGATGTAACTGCACATAGCCGGAGCCGGCAGGTCACTAATGATGTAACTGCACATAGCCGGAGCCCGCAGGTAACTAATGATGTAACTGCACATAGCCGGAGCCGGCAGGTAACTAATGATGTAACTGCACATAGCCGGAGCCGGCAGGTAACTAATGATGTAACTGCACATAGCCGGAGCCGGCAGGTAGCTAATGATGTAACTGCACATAGCCGGAGCCGGCAGGTAGCTAATGATGTAACTGCACATAGCCGGAGCCGGCAGGTAGCTAATGATGTAACTGCACATAGCCGGAGCCGGCAGGTAGCTAATGATGTAACTGCACATAGCCGGAGCCGGCAGGCAACTAATGATGTAACTGCACATAGCCGGAGCCGGCAGGTAGCTAATGATGTAACTGCACATAGCCGGAGCCGGCAGGTAACTAATGATGTAACTGCACATAGCCGGAGCCGGCAGGTAGCTAATGATGTAACTGCACATAGCCGGAGCCGGCAGGTAGCTAATGATGTAACTGCACATAGCCGGAGCCGGCAGGTAACTAATGATGTAACTGCACATAGCCGGAGCCGGCAGGTAACTAATGATGTAACTGCACATAGCCGGAGCCGGCAGGTAACTAATGATGTAACTGCACATAGCCGGAGCCGGCAGGTAACTAATGATGTAACTGCACATAGCCGGAGCCGGCAGGTAGCTAATGATGTAACTGCACATAGCCGGAGCCGGCAGGTAGCTAATGATGTAACTGCACATAGCCGGAGCCGGCAGGTAACTAATGATGTAACTGCACATAGCCGGAGCCGGCAGGTAACTAATGATGTAACTGCACATAGCCGGAGCCGGCAGGTAACTAATGATGTAACTGCACATAGCCGGAGCCGGCAGGTAACTAATGATGTAACTGCACATAGCCGGAGCCGGCAGGTAGCTAATGATGTAACTGCACATAGCCGGAGCCGGCAGGTAACTAATGATGTAACTGCACATAGCCGGAGCCCGCAGGTAACTAATGATGTAACTGCACATAGCCGGAGCCGGCAGGTAGCTAATGATGTAACTGCACATAGCCGGAGCCGGCAGGTAACTAAAGATGTAACTGCACATAGCCGGAGCCGGCAGGTAGCTAATGATGTAACTGCACATAGCCGGAGCCGGCAGGTAACTAATGATGTAACTGCACATAGCCGGAGCCGGCAGGTAACTAATGATGTGACTGCACATAGCCGGAGCCGGCAGGTAACTAATGATGTAACTGCACATAGCCGGAGCCGGCAGGTAACTAATGATGTAACTGCACATAGCCGGAGCCGGCAGGTAACTAATGATGTAACTGCACATAGCCGGAGCCGGCAGGTAACTAATGATGTAACTGCACATAGCCGGAGCCGGCAGGTAACTAATGATGTAACTGCACATAGCCGGAGCCGGCAGGTAACTAATGATGTAACTGCACATAGCCGGAGCCGGCAGGTAACTAATGATGTAACTGCACATAGCCGGAGCCGGCAGGTAACTAATGATGTAACTGCACATAGCCGGAGCCGGCAGGTAACTAATGATGTAACTGCACATAGCCGGAGCCGGCAGGTAACTAATGATGTAACTGCACATAGCCGGAGCCGGCAGGTAACTAATGATGTAACTGCACATAGCCGGAGCCGGCAGGTAACTAATGATGTAACTGCACATAGCCGGAGCCGGCAGGTAACTAATGATGTAACTGCACATAGCCGGAGCCGGCAGGTAACTAATGATGTAACTGCACATAGCCGGAGCCGGCAGGTAACTAATGATGTAACTGCACATAGCCGGAGCCGGCAGGTAACTAATGATGTAACTGCACATAGCCGGAGCCGGCAGGTAACTAATGATGTAACTGCACATAGCCGGAGCCGGCAGGTAACTAATGATGTAACTGCACATAGCCGGAGCCGGCAGGTAACTAATGATGTAACTGCACATAGCCGGAGCCGGCAGGTAGCTGATGATGTAACTGCACATAGCCGGAGCCGGCAGGTAGCTAATGATGTAACTGCACATAGCCGGAGCCGGCAGGTAACTAATGATGTAACTGCACATAGCCGGAGTCGGCAGGTAACTAATGATGTAACTGCACATAGCCGGAGCCGGCAGGTAGCTAATGATGTAACTGCACATAGCCGGAGCCGGCAGGTAACTAATGATGTAACTGCACATAGCCGGAGCCGGCAGGTAACTAATGATGTAACTGCACATAGCCGGAGCCGGCAGGTAACTAATGATGTAACTGCACATAGCCGGAGCCGGCAGGTAACTAATGATGTAACTGCACATAGCCGGAGCCGGCAGGTAGCTAATGATGTAACTGCACATAGCCGGAGCCGGCAGGTCACTAATGATGTAACTGCACATAGCCGGAGCCGGCAGGTAACTAATGATGTAACTGCACATAGCCGGAGCCGGCAGGTAACTAATGATGTAACTGCACATAGCCGGAGCCGGCAGGTAACTAATGATGTAACTGCACATAGCCGGAGCCGGCAGGTCACTAATGATGTAACTGCACATAGCCGGAGCCGGCAGGTAACTAATGATGTAACTGCACATAGCCGGAGCCGGCAGGTAACTAATGATGTAACTGCACATAGCCGGAGCCCGCAGGTAGCTAATGATGTAACTGCACATAGCCGGAGCCCGCAGGTAACTAATGATGTAACTGCACATAGCCGGAGCCGGCAGGTAACTAATGATGTAACTGCACATAGCCGGAGCCGGCAGGTAACTAATGATGTAACTGCACATAGCCGGAGCCGACAGGTAACTAATGATGTAACTGCACATAGCCGGAGCCGGCAGGTAACTAATGATGTAACTGCACATAGCCGGAGCCGGCAGGTAACTAATGATGTAACTGCACATAGCCGGAGCCGGCAGGTAACTAATGATGTAACTGCACATAGCCGGAGCCGGCAGGTAGCTAATGATGTAACTGCACATAGCCGGAGCCGGCAGGTAACTAATGATGTAACTGCACATAGCCGGAGCCGGCAGGTCACTAATGATGTAACTGCACATAGCCGGAGCCGGCAGGTAGCTAATGATGTAACTGCACATAGCCGGAGCCGGCAGGTAACTAATGATGTAACTGCACATAGCCGGAGCCGGCAGGTAACTAACACGAACACAGAGCACTGAGTCAGCATAGCTGCGAGCTGTGTCGAGCGAACAGTCCGGCAGGCGGGACAGGGGACAGGGGACAGGGGACAGGGGACAGGGGACAGGGGACAGGGGACAGGGGACAGGGGACAGGGGACAGGGGACAGGGGACAGGGGACAGGGGACAGGGGACAGGGGACAGGGGACAGGGGACAGGGGACAGGGGACAGGGGACAGGGGACAGGGGACAGGGGACAGGGGACAGGGGACAGGGGACAGGGGACAGGGGACAGGGGACAGGGGACAGGGGACAGGGGACAGGGGACAGGGGACAGGGGACAGGGGACAGGGGACAGGGGACAGGGGACAGGGGACAGGGGACAGGGGACAGGGGACAGGGACAGGGGACAGGGGACAAAATACGATGAGTGTTTTTATCTGTTTGCGACTTTTTTAGATTTCGCCCCCAAACCAACTTGTTTGCCGTTCTGGATCCTCTCTTGCTTCTGGCCTCAGATCAGGCACCTGATACATACAGGTTTAATCCGCGGTGACCCGTGGAAAACCAAGCTTCTGATGAATGCGTTGGTTCTAGGAACAAATAGACTAGTGGTGTAAGATCCGGGAATTTTCCAAATCATGTCCGATCCAAAGTGCGATCCAATATGACAATGTTGACCGAAAAGTGTCCGATGAGTCCAACGAGTCCGAAAATAGTCCAATTTTAAAAACATCCTATATAGGTATAACAATTAGTGATGTTTTATTTTATTTCATGTCCACAATTGCCATCACATCATCTTTCATTCAATTTCCCATTTAAATACGTCAACCATACCACACTTTGTTAGAAAACATCAGAGGATCATCCAATTAACTGCCTGTAAGGTGTACAGACCTGTAAGGTAGGACAATGTGTGAATTGTTATCTATGTGCATTGACCGAAAATTGTCCAAAATATCTGTGGCTGACCGACCCAAGTCCAAATCGGAATCGGACTATTTTCGGACGTCCACAAATTTGGACTCCGATTTAAATCACTGATATAGACTACCCAATACCACCCTCATCACATCACACAACGAAACCGGGGGAATATCAGCCAAGCAATGTTTCTCTCCTTCGTGAAATTGTTAGGTGTTTGTATTCACTTTCGATCTGGCTGCGTTGATTTGAAAGCATAGGTCCCATTTATATACTTTTGGGGTGGCACTCGCCCCCCCCCCCCCCCCCCGGTACCCCGTTCCCCACACCTATATATCGATCGAATATCCGATTTCACCGCAAATCCGACGAATAAATGTAGGGCTGTGTGCCAGCATTTGACAGACACGACCGATAATGAATGGGTCTCTCGAAAACATGCCGACGTTGAGCCGATATCAGCCCGATGCTTAGTAGGACGTCGGCCCGATACAAATGTGGAGAAGAAAAAAAACGTTTAAAACGCATAATAATTATTTAAATTATTCACGTCTAACCGTAATATGTGAGGTGTGGCAATAGACGGTAACAACCAGGTAACAACTACTCTTAGTTTCGGTGCCTCGTTTTTTATTCCAATAGATATCATTTTTTCTTTGCAAGGGAAATGTCATGGATTGGATCTGCGCTGATCAAAATCATAATTTGATGAGAAGTTTCTAATTGCACAGACTATTTTATCTTCGCCTAACGAATTTTTATTTTCTTTCGGAAATGAAACGCCTCATAAAATAAACTGCTAATGTTTTTGTTTGACGGTGTAAGGGATATGATGTCTCAAATTGAGCCCATGCTCCGATGCTTAGTACTTTTGCGCCAGTGCTTCAAATTGAGCACTCAGCACTGGCGCATCCAGAACGTCCAAAAACGTCGGTTTGAAGTACTGTCTCAAAAGCCGTCTGACTGTGTATGTTTTTGCATGAACCGGCGTCGTGCCGGGAGTGCCGGGAGTACCGGGAGTGCCGGGAGTGCCGGGAGTGCCGGGAGTGCCGGGGTGAGGCGTTTGGGCAGGGGTGGTACGCTCCGATGGTTTTGTTTCTCGGGAATATAGCACGACAATGGCGGCGTGCAACAACACCGTTTCTGGCACATCTGTTTCGGCAGGAATTGCGCACCTTTAGTAAAGCGGCACCTTTAGGTGAGCGGCCACAAAGCTGGCCAGAGTGTCACCTCGCGCCGGGAACGCCGCATCAGCCGAGCGCCACAAAAAGTGTCACGGCCCGCCGACCAGGGTGTTCCCTGGCGCGTTAGAGGAGCAAAATAATTTAGCAGTCACGACCCCGGCTGCGGCGGCGCATTAATGGCGCAGGTGTGACGGACTGGCGCACTCAGCCCACACTGCACTGTTCGGACCGCCGCCGCGGCGTGGCTGCCGTGCCGGCTGACGCCCGAGTCAGACGACTAGTCTCATCACTAAACAACACATAATGAGCATCCACACTGCACAGCATTGAGGATAGCAGGAACAATGCACGTCAAAAACGTACCTGTTCATATAGCGGCCATCCAGCTGGAGTGTTACCAAACGATGTGCATAACCGAAGGTTGGTTGAACCATTGGAACAGCACTATTATTTATAATTGTTTTTCCGTTGGGGAAAACCACCCTGAGCTGTTCCGAGTTTGGCGGCTAGGTAATACGGTGTTTTATTTCTGGAAAGGCGGACAGCGGACAATCCGTCTTACTGACGTCTGACGGGCAGCAGTGAGAGACGATCGTCAGTGAGACGGATCTGGAAATATGACCAAATGGCGTGGCAAGAACTCAATATATCAAACTGTTAAGTTCAAACTGCACAGCTCATAACAACTCAACCTCTATCTGAACAAGCTCTATCTCGCTGTCACAATTCACAACCTCTCCCGTGATTCGTCAATAATTGTTTTACATTAACCTACACAGCATCAACGTTTGCTGCCGTCTTACAATTGACGTTCCTAGAATCGAGACAGTGCGGCTTGCAAGACCCGTGCAGTGGTCACATGATCTGAATAGGCCTAACGGTTTCATTGCAGCTGGTACACGTTGACTCCTCGAATCACAGGGCGAGACAGACTACCGAAAGGTCACAGAAGCAATGTCTCGGCCTTGTCTCGGCCAATGTCTCGGCCTTGTATCTCGTTGGCAGTACAAATAAGGCGATAAATCGCTGAGCGAAACGGATCAGCCCCCGCGGCGCTCGGGCGATCCACAGCTAGTCGCTTCGCGGTTTACATACTGATGCATATTCTCCCCACGTTAGCATTACTCTAAGCTAGCGCATAATGTAACCATAAACGTCTTCGATAATAGCTCGTACTAAAGCTGGCTCTTAACTCCTGTGAAGGAATGTGCTGCAAGCCAAACCGAATTGAGATAATATATGGTGTTATGTCAGTGGCCAACAAAGGTCAAAGTTTACGGCGATAAAACAGGTGAATGGAACGGCCGCCGCCCAGGGCTTGCCGCTCGCTGGGCATCGTCACAAAGCTGCATATTCGCTCGTGCGCGAGAACGCCTATACACGAAGTATTCTTAGTATGCTTAGCTTAGTATACTTATAACTTAGTATACTTAGTATACTTAGCCATGCAGTTTTGAGGCGGTTCTGTCTGCAGGATGAAACTGCAGCTCGCACTGGAGCACACGTATGAACAGCGGCGTTAGTATTTCACTGAAGTGGCAACCATACGCCCAGAATTGTACAGGCTGCCAAACGAACGTTGATAAGTTAGCGAAACCAGCAGGGATATGTGTTGGCAGTGGAAGGAGTGTTGCTTCGCCGAGGTTGATCACGGCATACTTAACGCAGTATCTTGACTATAGGTTACTGTGGTCTTGGTATGCCATAAAAAGGAAGACTTATTTGTCACATTCATTGTTAACAACGACTTAGAACACGTTAAAAAAAAACTGAGCGAGCTAAAGCAGGTGAAAACATACCCATCAGTTACTGAGCTCTGACCAGTTCACACAACATGTTGTACAGCATTTCTGCAGATATACAGTACGATAATGTCAGAGACAAAGGAGTTTATGCAACTCGTTAAAAACTAAAAACAACACATATTTCCTATGATCGGCGTTTCCAGGAACCGATTAGGTAGAACGGTCCTAGATACTGCCGCGACGGCATAATACATCGCGCTGACAGCGACGGCCGATTGAACCAGAGCAAAAATACACAGCCTGACAACGGGACAATGGACAGGGAGCAGCAAACCACCGCTTTCGTCAGTCGAATGATGTAACTGCACATAGCCGGAGCCGGCAGGTAACTAATGATGTAACTGCACATAGCCGGAGCCGGCAGGTAACTAATGATGTAACTGCACATAGCCGGAGCCGGCAGGTAGCTAATGATGTAACTGCACATAGCCGGAGCCGGCAGGTAACTAATGATGTAACTGCACATAGCCGGAGCCGGCAGGTAACTAATGATGTAACTGCACATAGCCGGAGCCGGCAGGTAACTAATGATGTAACTGCACATAGCCGGAGCCGGCAGGTAGCTAATGATGTAACTGCACATAGCCGGAGCCGGCAGGTAGCTAATGATGTAACTGCACATAGCCGGAGCCGGCAGGTAACTAATGATGTAACTGCACATAGCCGGAGCCGGCAGGTAACTAATGATGTAACTGCACATAGCCGGAGCCGGCAGGTAACTAATGATGTAACTGCACATAGCCGGAGCCCGGCAGGTAGCTAATGATGTAACTGCACATAGCCGGAGCCGGCAGGTAGCTAATGATGTAACTGCACATAGCCGGAGCCGGCAGGTAACTAATGATGTAACTGCACATAGCCGGAGCCGGCAGGTAACTAATGATGTAACTGCACATAGCCGGAGCCCGCAGGTAACTAATGATGTAACTGCACATAGCCGGAGCCGGCAGGTTAGCTAATGATGTAACTGCACATAGCCGGAGCCGGCAGGTAACTAATGATGTAACTGCACATAGCCGGAGCCGGCAGGTAACTAATGATGTAACTGCACATAGCCGGAGCCGGCAGGTAGCTAATGATGTAACTGCACATAGCCGGAGCCGGCAGGTAGCTAATGATGTAACTGCACATAGCCGGAGCCGGCAGGTAACTAATGATGTAACTGCACATAGCCGGAGCCGGCAGGTAACTAATGATGTAACTGCACATAGCCGGAGCCGGCAGGTAACTAATGATGTAACTGCACATAGCCGGAGCCGGCAGGTAACTAATGATGTAACTGCACATAGCCGGAGCCGGCAGGTAACTAATGATGTAACTGCACATAGCCGGAGCCGGCAGGTAACTAATGATGTAACTGCACATAGCCGGAGCCGGCAGGTAGCTAATGATGTAACTGCACATAGCCGGAGCCGGCAGGTAACTAATGATGTAACTGCACATAGCCGGAGCCGGCAGGTAACTAATGATGTAACTGCACATAGCCGGAGCCGGCAGGTAACTAATGATGTAACTGCACATAGCCGGAGCCGGCAGGTAAGCTAATGATGTAACTGCACATAGCCGGAGCCGGCAGGTAACTAATGATGTAACTGCACATAGCCGGAGCCGGCAGGTAACTAATGATGTAACTGCACATAGCCGGAGCCGGCAGGTAGCTAATGATGTAACTGCACATAGCCGGAGCCGGCAGGTCACTAATGATGTAACTGCACATAGCCGGAGCCGGCAGGTAGCTAATGATGTAACTGCACATAGCCGGAGCCGGCAGGTAGCTAATGATGTAACTGCACATAGCCGGAGCCGGCAGGTAACTAATGATGTAACTGCACATAGCCGGAGCCGGCAGGTAACTAATGATGTAACTGCACATAGCCGGAGCCGGCAGGTAGCTAATGATGTAACTGCACATAGCCGGAGCCGGCAGGTAGCTAATGATGTAACTGCACATAGCCGGAGCCCGGCAGGTAGCTAATGATGTAACTGCACATAGCCGGAGCCGGCAGGTAACTAATGATGTAACTGCACATAGCCGGAGCCGGCAGGTAACTAATGATGTAACTGCACATAGCCGGAGCCCGCAGGTAGCTAATGATGTAACTGCACATAGCCGGAGCCGGCAGGTAACTAATGATGTAACTGCACATAGCCGGAGCCGGCAGGTAACTAATGATGTAACTGCACATAGCCGGAGCCGGCAGGTAGCTAATGATGTAACTGCACATAGCCGGAGCCGGCAGGTCACTAATGATGTAACTGCACATAGCCGGAGCCGGCAGGTAACTAATGATGTAACTGCACATAGCCGGAGCCGGCAGGTAACTAATGATGTAACTGCACATAGCCGGAGCCGGCAGGTAACTAATGATGTAACTGCACATAGCCGGAGCCCGGCAGGTAGCTAATGATGTAACTGCACATAGCCGGAGCCGGCAGGTAACTAATGATGTAACTGCACATAGCCGGAGCCGGCAGGTAACTAATGATGTAACTGCACATAGCCGGAGCCGGCAGGTAACTAATGATGTAACTGCACATAGCCGGAGCCCGCAGGTAAGCTAATGATGTAACTGCACATAGCCGGAGCCGGCAGGTAACTAATGATGTAACTGCACATAGCCGGAGCCGGCAGGTAACTAATGATGTAACTGCACATAGCCGGAGCCGGCAGGTAACTAATGATGTAACTGCACATAGCCGGAGCCGGCAGGTAACTAATGATGTAACTGCACATAGCCGGAGCCGGCAGGTAACTAATGATGTAACTGCACATAGCCGGAGCCGGCAGGTAACTAATGATGTAACTGCACATAGCCGGAGCCGGCAGGTACTAATGATGTAACTGCACATAGCCGGAGCCGGCAGGTAACTAATGATGTAACTGCACATAGCCGGAGCCGGCAGGTAACTAATGATGTAACTGCACATAGCCGGAGCCGGCAGGTAACTAATGATGTAACTGCACATAGCCGGAGCCGGCAGGTAGCTAATGATGTAACTGCACATAGCCGGAGCCGGCAGGTAACTAATGATGTAACTGCACATAGCCGGAGCCGGCAGGTAACTAATGATGTAACTGCACATAGCCGGAGCCGGCAGGTAACTAATGATGTAACTGCACATAGCCGGAGCCGGCAGGTAGCTAATGATGTAACTGCACATAGCCGGAGCCGGCAGGTAACTAATGATGTAACTGCACATAGCCGGAGCCGGCAGGTAACTAATGATGTAACTGCACATAGCCGGAGCCCGGCAGGTAGCTAATGATGTAACTGCACATAGCCGGAGCCGGCAGGTAGCTAATGATGTAACTGCACATAGCCGGAGCCGGCAGGTAACTAATGATGTAACTGCACATAGCCGGAGCCGGCAGGTAACTAATGATGTAACTGCACATAGCCGGAGCCGGCAGGTAGCTAATGATGTAACTGCACATAGCCGGAGCCGGCAGGTAGCTAATGATGTAACTGCACATAGCCGGAGCCGGCAGGTAACTAATGATGTAACTGCACATAGCCGGAGCCGGCAGGTAACTAATGATGTAACTGCACATAGCCGGAGCCGGCAGGTAACTAATGATGTAACTGCACATAGCCGGAGCCGGCAGGTAACTAATGATGTAACTGCACATAGCCGGAGCCGGCAGGTAACTAATGATGTAACTGCACATAGCCGGAGCCGGCAGGTAACTAATGATGTAACTGCACATAGCCGGAGCCGGCAGGTAACTAATGATGTAACTGCACATAGCCGGAGCCGGCAGGTAACTAATGATGTAACCTGCACATAGCCGGAGCCGGCAGGTAACTAATGATGTAACTGCACATAGCCGGAGCCGGCAGGTAACTAATGATGTAACTGCACATAGCCGGAGCCGGCAGGTAACTAATGATGTAACTGCACATAGCCGGAAGCCGGCAGGTAACTAATGATGTAACTGCACATAGCCGGAGCCGGCAGGTAACTAATGATGTAACTGCACATAGCCGGAGCCGGCAGGTAACTAATGATGTAACTGCACATAGCCGGAGCCGGCAGGTAACTAATGATGTAACTGCACATAGCCGGAGCCGGCAGGTCACTAATGATGTAACTGCAACATAGCCGGAGCCGGCAGGTAACTAATGATGTAACTGCACATAGCCGGAGCCGGCAGGTAACTAATGATGTAACTGCACATAGCCGGAAGCCGGGCAGGTAACTAATGATGTAACCTGCACATAGCCGGAGCCGGCCAGGTAACTAATGATGTAACTGCACATAGCCGGAGCCGGCAGGAGCTAACTAACTAGATGTAGGCAGGTAGCTAATGATGTAACTGCACATAGCCGGAGCCGGCAGGTAGCTAATGATGTAACTGCACATAGCCGGAGCCGGCAGGTAGCTAATGATGTAACTGCACATAGCCGGAGCCGGCAGGTAACTAATGATGTAACTGCACATAGCCGGAGCCGGCAGGTAACTAATGATGTAACTGCACATAGCCGGAGCCGGCAGGTAACTAATGATGTAACTGCACATAGCCGGAGCCGGCAGGTAACTAATGATGTAACTGCACATAGCCGGAGCCGGCAGGTAACTAATGATGTAACTGCACATAGCCGGAGCCGGCAGGTAACTAATGATGTAACTGCACATAGCCGGAGCCGGCAGGTAACTAATGATGTAACTGCACATAGCCGGAGCCGGCAGGTAACTAATGATGTAACTGCACATAGCCGGAGCCGGCAGGTAGCTAATGATGTAACTGCACATAGCCGGAGCCGGCAGGTAGCTAATGATGTAACTGCACATAGCCGGAGCCGGCAGGTAGCTAATGATGTAACTGCACATAGCCGGAGCCGGCAGGTAGCTAATGATGTAACTGCACATAGCCGGAGCCGGCAGGTAGCTAATGATGTAACTGCACATAGCCGGAGCCGGCAGGTAACTAATGATGTAACTGCACATAGCCGGAGCCGGCAGGTAGCTAATGATGTAACTGCACATAGCCGGAGCCGGCAGGTAGCTAATGATGTAACTGCACATAGCCGGAGCCGGCAGGTAGCTAATGATGTAACTGCACATAGCCGGAGCCGGCAGGTAGCTAATGATGTAACTGCACATAGCCGGAGCCGGCAGGTAACTAATGATGTAACTGCACATAGCCGGAGCCGGCAGGTAGCTAATGATGTAACTGCACATAGCCGGAGCCGGCAGGTAACTAATGATGTAACTGCACATAGCCGGAGCCGGCAGGTAGCTAATGATGTAACTGCACATAGCCGGAGCCGGCAGGTAGCTAATGATGTAACTGCACATAGCCGGAGCCGGCAGGTAACTAATGATGTAACTGCACATAGCCGGAGCCGGCAGGTAGCTAATGATGTAACTGCACATAGCCGGAGCCGGCAGGTAGCTAATGATGTAACTGCACATAGCCGGAGCCGGCAGGTAGCTAATGATGTAACTGCACATAGCCGGAGCCGGCAGGTAACTAATGATGTAACTGCACATAGCCGGAGCCGGCAGGTAGCTAATGATGTAACTGCACATAGCCGGAGCCGGCAGGTAACTAATGATGTAACTGCACATAGCCGGAGCCGGCAGGTAACTAATGATGTAACTGCACATAGCCGGAGCCGGCAGGTAACTAATGATGTAACTGCACATAGCCGGAGCCGGCAGGTAACTAATGATGTAACTGCACATAGCCGGAGCCGGCAGGTAGCTAATGATGTAACTGCACATAGCCGGAGCCGGCAGGTAACTAATGATGTAACTGCACATAGCCGGAGCCGGCAGGTAGCTAATGATGTAACTGCACATAGCCGGAGCCGGCAGGTAGCTAATGATGTAACTGCACATAGCCGGAGCCGGCAGGTAGCTAATGATGTAACTGCACATAGCCGGAGCCGGCAGGTAACTAATGATGTAACTGCACATAGCCGGAGCCGGCAGGTAGCTAATGATGTAACTGCACATAGCCGGAGCCGGCAGGTAGCTAATGATGTAACTGCACATAGCCGGAGCCGGCAGGTAGCTAATGATGTAACTGCACATAGCCGGAGCCGGCAGGTAACTAATGATGTAACTGCACATAGCCGGAGCCCGCAGGTAGCTAATGATGTAACTGCACATAGCCGGAGCCGGCAGGTAGCTAATGATGTAACTGCACAT